>JBBIGC010022132.1:0-12624 GCA_037576955.1 Lepidarchus adonis | reverse complement strand
ACTGTCCACCACTCTCCGGTATTCCAGCTCATCACCGTTCCTGATACAACCAACCACAGCAGAGTCATCAGAGAACTAAAGTGCACATTACAGACTTCAGTTTAATGTGCATTCATTTTAGTTTCACAATGTAGAAATTACTTTTTTTTTTTTTTTTTTTTGAACCAAACTCAGGGCACCATAATGTTTGGGACAATTGGCTTCACATGTGTTTGTGATTACTCAGGTATATTACATTTCTTCATTTGTGTAGGGATAATATACCTACGCTTCAACCATTTAAAATCTGTAGTTGCCATTGTTCAACATGAGGAGAAAATATATTATGAAGCTCAAAAACAAGAATAAAACCATTTCTGACCTAAGGATTATCAAAATTAACTCTCTGGGATATTATTAAGAATAAGGAATGCACTGGTGAGCTCTGTAATTGCAACTCAAAAATAATCATGAATGAGGATCTCCATTTCAGTTATTGTTTTAAATCCACTGTATAACTAAATTAGCATTTTAGCATCTCAAGAACACAGCTAGGTTTAGATATTTTGTTTCAAATGAAGAACTGGAGAAACTCATCCATGCTTTTATATACTGAAGGGGCGACTGTACAAAAACCAAAAGGAGAGTATATTACTTCAGTCCTTAAAATGGCTTCCAATAAGGTATAGAATTGAGTTCAAAGTCCTTTTCCCTGTGTATAAGTCAGTCAATGGGCCCTAAATATTTCTCTAGAAAGCAGGTATGGGAGGTCTCGTAGATCAGCAGGAGTTGGTCAGTTTGTGGAGCCCAGAGTTTTAACTAAACAGGGTGAAATGGCATTTAGTCATTATGCTGCTCACTGCTGAATCAAGCTCCCCTTGGAGATCAGATCTGCCCCAACTTTTGTTAGTTTTGAAGCTAAATATGGGATTATTATCCATAGCCTTTAGTTAAACAGCATTTAATTATATTCTGCATTTGTAACCGAATCTTACTTTTGATTCTTATTGCTTTTCTTTTTATGCTTATTTTATACATGTAAAGCATTGAATACCCCCTGTGTATGACAAAGTGCTATATAAATAACTTTGCCTTGGCTTCCTTAGGAAAGACTCATGTGTGAGTCTTCTATTGGCCAGTCATATCTACAAATATATATCTATATATATACATATATATGCAGGTATGACTGGCCAATAGAAGGGTTTGCGGTGCATGTTGATTGTAAAGTTGAATAGGTCAACAGTTCTATACAGCTGCTTTACAGAAGTAATTCTAATACAAGTTGGTTGTAAAAGCGCATATTTAAATCATTTAGGATCATTTCTATTTGTCATTTGTGTGTTCTTACGATGTAAAGGCAGAAGACATTTTCAAATTATCTTAAAGAGGCGAAAATAAAAATCCTGGGAAAGTGGAGATATGAGGTATGAGGTCCTGATCCAGAGTTTACCTCAATAACTGTTAATAATAAATACATGTATTATAAAAACTAGTTATTGTTTGTGAATAACAGGCTTGTTATTCATAAACTATTTGTAAAAGTGTGGGGTTTCATACAGTTTTAGTGTAAAAGCGCATGGCCTGCGCTTGAGTCGCTGATGCTTTCAGCCGATTGTCCTTTATTCCTGTCATGCAGCTTGATGTGTGTTGGACCTGTCTGCTGGACTCAGAGTTTAAGCCCATTAGTCCTCCATTATGAGGCTCACAGCATCACACACCCCTCTAAAATCAGGTCCTGTCCCACTCAGGCATTTTTTCTTTGCCGCTTCTGTATTTTTTTACAAGTCTCCTCTCCTCTCGCTTCCCTAACACCATTAGTGCCAGATGGCAGAGTTTGTTATGCTCTTTCTCTTCTCCCGCTTTCTCCTCCCCTACACACTCTCCCTCCCCCCACCCTTTTCAGGATAAAAGCAATGGCATGTCATTGTACTGGGCTTCTTTTAATGCAATGCTTTAGACCAGCTCCACCCTGCTTAACATTTACCAGCCAGCAGTGAATATATAACAGTATCTATCTTAAAGGAATCGTTTGGCAGAAAAGCACATTTACAGATGGTAAACACTTTCACTGAATGTAGTCAATCAGCCTAGAGGTGGTCTTCAATGTTCCCTTTAGTTTTACTCTAACGTGGCTTAAAACTGATGAAGTTTATACCCCACCATCATGCAAACTGTACAAGTATCATGATAACATATTTGGGTTCAACCACATTAAATCCATGGTTAAGTAACTTCAGGACACTTGACCATGTGGTTCTGACATATCTCAGTATCTGTATTTAATAATTGACTATAATTCTTGACCCAGAACAATCCATACTGTTTGAACACCTATGTTTGTGTAACATTACACACTGTCTTGAGGTTGTGGTGGTGGTATTATTTCTACCAAGACAGTGGATGTGTTTTTAAAATGGTGGTTCTCTGACTTGAGTGGCAATGCATGATTTTATTTGATTAATGGTCTGTATTATTTCTTTCAGCTTCCAGATGTCTCTGTTCTGTACACTTGGAAGTCCAACAAGAACTCAACAGAGGTATTGAGGTACGGCAAAGGTAGTTTTCAGTGGACATGATGAAAAACAATGCTGAACAATGCTCTGTTGGATTCCATGTTTGCAGTATTCTGAATTCGGGATCTGCCCTCGGGATGTACGCTCTATTGTAATCCCACAATTACTGACAGTCTTACAGTTCAGCAGGCGCCTTGTTCAGTGTAAATGATTAACAACTGTAAAAACAGTGGGTCTCAATCCTGGTCCTAAAGTACCACTGCTCCCAGAACACACGATGCAGCTAATTAAGCACTTAAAAAGCCTTTCCTTAGGTAAACTAGGAGTGTTACAGCAAGGCAAACATGCAGCATAGAGGTCTCTTAAGACAAGAATTGAGAACCATCACACCTCTAATTGAGGTGCCCAAAGTCGGTCCTGGCCGCTGTCCTGCAGTTTGGTAGTTCCCTTTCTCAAACACACTCCTCAGAACCTGGCAATTAACAGGTGAGTCTCACCAGCTGAGCTTGATCAGGGAAATCACCAAACTGTGCTGGAAACCGGCTCTTCAGGACCGGAGCTGGACACCCCTGAATTAAAACTTAAGACTCAATAGTGCATGTGTGAGTTTATACCACTCTTTAAATATGATGAATACTGATAAATCACACATCCCCTCATTCAGGAATATCAACGTCATTATTCTAAAATAACACAGTTTAAAAGAGAATTTCAAGTAATAATCCAACATATACACAGTTAACACCAAACCCTATATTCAGTTATTTAAAACCACACATGATTATGTTTTATTCTGGAATTTAAAACCTCACACTCTGTTATTCATGAACAGTCTGTTATTCAGGACTCGTGACTCACTGTGTCACATAAGGGCAGATTTGCCAACAGACAGATTAGTGAATGTTCCCGTTGTTTTTTAAATAAATGGGCATTAGCTTCCTCATCAAGCTGTAGTTAAGAGTGCGCAGATTTAAGGTTTCATATACTCAGAGAAAGAGAGAGAGAGAGAGAGAGAGAGAGAGAGAGAGAGAGAGAGAGAGATATTAAGCCCTTATGAGACTTTAGGCCAGTGGTGCCCAATACGTCGATCATGATCTACAAGTCGAATGCAAAGGTATGTGCCTTTCAAAATATACTGTATCGCACACGTAACACCGCACAATGTAAAAAGTGCAAACCACAAAAAACAATACAGTACAGATATTGTGGGCAGATCGCATGTCATTAAAAAAGGGTGTTCGTCCACCATCCCCACTGTGGCATTTGATTGACTGCCAGTATGAGATCTCGCCTTTTGTAACAAGCGTCACTGTGCATGCTCTTTCAATGGCGTGAGCTACTGCAAAATTCCAGCCAACAAGTCGCATAGTTAGCAGCTAACAATTTATTTACATCAAAAGAACAGATGTAAAGAAAAAATGAGGTTTGTCACTAGACCCCCAACCCAAGTATTCAGCATGTATTTATTACAAAGCAGTGAACAGTACTGAGAAAAAGTTCAATATTTTTTGACATTCTTTCACAAAGTGAAATCCATATATTATATAGATTGATTACACATGAAATATGTCAAGTCTTTATTTCTTGAAACTTTGATGATTATGGCTTTCAGATAATAAAAACAAAAAACACTGTCTCAGAAAATATTAATTTTGTGAAAAGTTCAATCTTGGAAAGTCATTGGGTCACAACCCAATCAGCTAATTATCTTAAAACACCTGCAAAGGTTTCCTGAGCCTTTAAATGGTCTCAGTCTGAGTCAGGAGGCTACAATCATGGGGAAGATTGCTGACTTGACAGATGTCCAGAAGATAGACATTGACTCCCTCCACAAGGAGGGTAAGCCACAAAATGTAATTGCTAAAGAAGCTGGTTGTCCCGGCAACAGGAACAACCTCAGCCTTGAAAGGATTACCAAGCAAAACTCATTCAAGAATTTGGGAGAACTTCACAAGGAGAGGACTGAGGCTGGAGTCAGTGCATCACAAGCCACTACACACAAACAAATCCTAGACATGGGCTACAAATGTTGTGTCAAGCTACTCCTGAACCAGAGACAACGTCAGTAATGTCTTACCTGGGCAAAGGAGAAAATGCACTGGACTGTTGGTTAATGGTCCGAAATCTTTTGGACCACAAATTTAGTTGATTTTATAATTGAAAAGATATTAACACAGTCTCTCTAGGACATGGGAAAAAAAAAAAAACATTTAGCAAACAATGCATAGTTAACTTTTTATGCCAGAAATTGAAAACAATAAAATAAAATAAAACTCATTATGGCACTGTGGAAAAGTTTGGGCACCCTAAGAGTTGCAAAGTCTCAGACTCTTTTTACAAGGTAACAGACCTTCAGATCTGATGCATTAGAACAGCTGTCATTAGTAAATGTCAGCTTGTGCCAATTTCAAAGATTAACAAATACTCTTCAAACCTTGTGCACACACTTGTGGACACTCAACACTGGGTTCCTCTAAGCAGTTGTGTAAGACTCTGAAAATGAACACAATGCAATAGAAGGCTACAAGAAGATAGCAAAGCGTGGTGGTGATCTTCATTGAAGAATCAGCAGAAAAAAACCTTACCTGCATCCCCATCATGAAATCCAACGTCAGAAGTATGCAACAGAACATCTACAGAAGACTGATGCATTTTGGAAACAAGTTCTGTGACAGATGAAGTTAAAATAGATTCTTTGGCCACAACCAGCAAAGGCCTGTTTGGAGTAAAAAATGAGCATTTCATGAAAAGAACACCTTGCCAACTATTAAGCATGGAGGTGGATCTATCATGCTTTGGGGTTGTGTTGCAGCCAGTGGCACAGGAAACATTGCACAGGTGGAAAAAAGAATGGATTCCACTAATTACCAGCAAATTGTGGAAGCCAACATTAAGCCATCTGTAAAAAAGCTGTAACTGATAAGTGGATGGGCTTGTACTAGGTGCCTTTTGCAAGGAAGAATTAGGCTTTAGGCTAAAGCAGAAATCTGGTATGACCACATAGTGGCTAATTAAAAACATCCTGACCAACTTTCTGTGACATATGTTAGGTGCATGAAATGGAAAAAGAGGCAGACAGAAAGAAGGTTTGCCTTGTGTAGTCTGCATATTCACATGAAATATTAGCCGTGGTTACTGAGTTTACGAAAAATAAAAGTATGAAAGCATGAAAGATCAGCTTATATTCTCACAATTGTTGTGAACATCTTTAAGAGGAATACCAAAAAAGGGGGATGTGAAAGGCGTGCTGCTTCTTAAACACACAAAGACCACCCAAAAGATTGCAAAGACTGACCCATTTAAGATTCCAAATGTTTTAATAACAAGAACAATATCACATTCTTCAGAATAAACCGTATGAAATCAAGTAGGAAGATGCTTATATCTGAGTGAAAAACAGTCCACAGCCAGACAGAGTGAATCAAGAATTAAAATCAATAAAACAATTTCAGAAAACTGCATTTCTCAGCTGGCAGGACAACTAAAATTCCAGCTGTAGCATGTATAACTGGAGATGAGGTTGGGGATATCTGTATTGGTCTGTAACTACTAGCGGAAACACCCAGCTTTGGTGACAATAAACCTCCAAAACCCATAGCCAATCTTAATCACTTTCTTTAGGTGATGTAATTTCACAATGTACTAACAGGCCTTAATCAATCATTAGTAACTGCAGTTTGTCTCTAAATCCCAATAATAATTGTTAACCTTTAAGTAAAAACCTAAATCTAACCGTTCTAAAGATTTGTCCTTTCACAAAAGACAAATTGCAACTCGCAGATCAACACATTTCAATTTTTTTTTTTTTTTTTTTTTTTTACAATGGCCCTTGAGCTGGGTTCACTTGAAGTTCCTCTCTGATGGTCAGACAGTAAGGTCACTCAGCCTGGCTGTGGCCTGCTGATGAAAGGAATTTTTCCAAGTGACTATGAACTCTGGTGGAGATTTGTTCAGTTGTTAATAGTCTGGGGGTACGGCCTGTAGTCTCAGTCCAAGGGGCCTGGGATTTAGAGTTTAGAGTTTTATAGCTTGTGTGTGTGTGTGTTAGTTTTATCCTTTAGGGGCAGTGTACTGACGCAGGAGAGATGAGATAGAGCTGGATTCCGTCACTTCCTCTGGCAGAGAACCTTCACTATCTTTAATAGATGGGTCAGCTCCAGCCTCCAGCAACAACTCCACTATTTCGGCAAACTCGCAAGCTGAAGCTAAGAGGGAGACAAGGAAAGAAAGAATGATAACATGAGGGATGAATATACATTTACACAGAATTTCACCGAATTACACTGAAAAACATGAACGGTAAACTCAAATGACAAGTCTAAACCAAGGCCTAACTGTGCTGAAACTGCGTAGCAAATACAACTATTTCATTTCTCACACTCTGAGAAGATCTCAGTACTATTTAGATTTTAGTTTTTAGATTATGCTGACCTGTGGTGTATGCTAGGTTAAATGACAAAACTGTGCAGATCTTTAACTAGTGGAAATTTCATCAGTTTCAGTTCTAACAGTCAGTTTAAAAAAACAACTATAAATGAGATGAGAAAAGTGGGAAGAGCTAAAGTCGGTCACTTCTTTTGGGTAACATCTTATTGTGTCTAGTTTCAGAACCATGGACAGCACTTGCTGTCACGTTACTGACCAGCCCCAGAGGGTGAACATTTTTCTTAACCCAAATATGCCCTGAAAACATTCAAGTTCAATTGGACTTAAACACAAAGTTCATAATATTAATAAATTATCATCAATTAAGGAGGTGAAACATAGATTAATACAATTTCTCTCCCTCCTGAAGGTGCACAATGTCAATAAAAAAAATCAAAACAGGTTTTTGAGGTGGGTAAAAGTCAATACATTTGATCAAATACTATTAGATTCTTTTACCTTTTTTTTTTTAATGGAATGGTACAACATTCAGTTTAACTGTGTCACTAATAGGGGTGCAGGTATATTGCAAAGCCCATAGACAACAGATAACGCAGACATTTAAAAGTGCCCCCCAAACGTTTTAGGGGTAGTTTAAAGAACCGGAAGTTTCTCCGTATTAAGCAATGTCCAGTCTGAAAGGGTCAGGTGTTTGGAGGATGGGCAGTTCCTCGGTTAACTTAGAGCCTCTTGAGCTAATGCTGAAGAATCCTGAGAGCTTTTTCACGCCAGTGTCAATCACACACTCGCACTAAAAGACAAGAAAAAAATGCCCTCTCACTTTGGCTGGAAAACGCTGATGGACAAGAACAGCTTTTAACCTCAGACCTGAGGGAGGGGAGGGAAGGGGAGGGGAGAGAGAGGGATATAGAGAGGTATATAGAGGTCTTCTGGAGCTGAATGGTTCGTTCTTGTTATTTTGGTCATGCTTTAGGCAACTCTGTAAATAAACATGGCCGTGCTAAGTAAGAACAAGTTTCACAGAATGCTGGTTCTATTAACCCAATGACAAACTGTAGTAGCAAACTCATTTAGTAAAAATACCAGCATTTACATTATATACGTTTTGTGTGTAAGGTCACACTGTTAAGGAAAGGCCGGGTTATAATCCAGAAATCTATGTTTTAGAGTGAAAAGGTACAGATAGCAATGTTAAAGAAGAATCTATCAGAGAGATAGTCACACTGATCTGAACCGATCCAACCGTATCTTTCTAAATACAGTTTCAGAGGGGGCGAAACAAGGTGCAGGTCTCCAAATCAATGTAATCTGTGCTAAACTTGCAGCTGGAGTCATTCAAACAATATTCATGATAAGAAGAATCAGAAATATACTGGCACATATTTTATCATAACAACTATTTAAAAAAATCACAATATTTCCCAATAATATCTTTAATACTTGATCATCTGCTTAATTTACCTAGAAGCAGATTTAGCACAAACGGTCCATGGATATTCCTTTCACACTTGAAGGGGTTCAGGTTTTTTGCTGATAAAATTTTGAGATCCCCTGATTTTATAGTATATGCCAAGGATGCCCAAGACATCGACCATGATTTAATATTCGATTGCAAAAGGCATACAAGTCAATTGCGAAGCCCTGCCTTTAAAAAAAAAAACTGTACTGCACACGTGAGGCTGCGTAACGTAAAAATGAACTGCGAGCCACAGAAAACATTACAGATAGTAATGTAGATCGCATGTCATTAAAAAAAGGGTATCCATCATCCATCTCCACTGTGGCACTTGGCAGTTGATCTTCTGTCTTTTGTAACTTCCGATTTATTCACTTCTAAAGAAAGGGTGTAATGATGTTTGGGGCACCTGGACCAAGTTTGAAATCAGACACCAACTACCCACCAAAAATTGAGCGGAGAGAGAAAAAGGTGAAGGACTATGTTTGGACCATGTAACTGTAGCTAAATTCCATTCAGGTTAAGACCTCTTTGGAGAATATATATATATATATATATACACACACAAATACATCTCAAAATGTATATTGACATTGTGAAATCCATATATTAATAAAGATAATCCGAATATCTTTTAATAATAGCCTGTCTCTTATTGACATTCATCATTCCAACAAACGCCAGGTTTGAAAAGATGTTGCAACAAATGGATGCCGGTCTCTAATAGTAGCAATAATATTTCTTGGAATTTTGATGATTATGGCTTATAGATAATAAAACCCAAAACTCAAAAAAAAGTCTCAGATAATTATAATATTGTAAAAAAGTTATAAAACGTCATGGTGTTACACCCTAATCAGTTAATTAACTCAAAACACCTGCAAAGCCTTTAAATGGTCTCAGTCTGCGTCAGGAGGCTACATAGTCATTGGGAAGATGCTGACTTGACAGATGTCCAGAAAAAAAGTCATTGACAAGGAGGGTAAGCCACATAAGGTCATTGCTAAAGAAGCTGGATGTTCACAGAGTGATGTATCCAAGCATATTCATAGAAATGTACAGTACACAAGAAAAGGTGCCCCAGCAACAGGGACAACCGCAGAGGATGAGAGGATGGCAAAGCAAAATCCATTCAAGAACAAGGGGCAGCTTCACACAAAGTGCACTGAGGCTGGAGTCAGCGCATCCTGAGCAAGAGACAACGTCAGAAGCGTCTTATCTGTACTAAGAAGAAAAATAACTGGACAGTTGCTCAGTGGTCAAAAGTCTTCTTTTCAGATTAATGTAATTTTTGGAAATCAAACTCCCAGAGTCTGGAGGAAGAGTGGTTAGATACAGAAACCACATTGCTTAAAGTCCAGTGTGAAGTTTCCACAGTCAGTCATGATTTGAGGACCATGTCAGATGGTGTTGGTCACTGTTTTCTGAAGTCCATGGTCAACACAGCATCTACCAGGAAATCTTAGAGCACTTCATGCTTCCTTCTGCTGACAAGCTTTATAGAGACGCTGATTTCATTTTTCAGCAGGACTTGGCACCTGCCCACACTGTCAAAGGAACCAAAAGCTGGTTCAATGACCAGGGTGTTACTTTGCTTGACTGGCCAGCAAACCCGTCTGACCTGAACCCCATAGAGAATCTATGGAGTATTGTCAAGAGGAAGATGAGAGACACTGACCCAACAATGCAGACGACCTGAAGGCTCAGATCAAAGCAACCTGGGCTTCCATCACACCTCAGCAGAGCCGCAGTCATATATGGCCTCCATGCTACATCATATTGATGCAGTAATTCATGCAAAAGGAGGAACAACCAAGTATTAAGTGCATAGGAATGAACACACCTTCCAGAAGCCTGACATTTCTTTTTTAATTGTTTTTTTTTTTTAATCGGTCTTATGTGATATTCTAATTTTTTAGACAGTAAATTTTGGGTTTAATTATCATAATAATCAAAATAATTTTGACATGGTCATTTTAAAAGTAGCTTGCAAGCCAAAAAAGTGTAGACACCCCTGGATAGGCCAACTGCATCTTGCAACTTGTACTGTAGTGTGTAGCAGCCAATCACACCACTTGTACAGAGCGAAGGAAGTCTCATGGTACAGAGCAGTGTCAGAGCAATCTAGAGTTTAAGTAGAACAAATACAAATCTTTAATAAGACAGGCATCAATGCAGGTAGCGATCCACTATATCAGATTGGTGCACCACAGGTCCTGTGTGAAAGTCTCAAAGGATTTGGAGGGTTAGAAGAAATTATGTGCTGTAAAAATATCATACCACCTTAAAGGAGAGAAAAGAGAACCTCAGCATTTAGGAATTTTCCTCCTCCCCCCTCCCCTCATCATTACTTTAGTGAAAACCCCTTCCAACCCTCACCGCACCCAAGGGGCTATAGTGATCACCCTGCCACACGTCCAGTCTTAGGACAGATGGTACACAAACAAAAGCACACACACAAGGAAGCGGGGCTGCTCATGTGTTTGATCACATGACCTTGGAACAGAGTTGATTTCCTCTGGGACAACTGGTGATTATTACAGAGTCTATTCACCTCAACACACACACAGACACACATACACACACACACAGAAGAAGGGAGGG
This sequence comes from Lepidarchus adonis, assembly GCA_037576955.1. NCBI lineage: Eukaryota > Metazoa > Chordata > Actinopteri > Characiformes > Lepidarchidae > Lepidarchus > Lepidarchus adonis. Next base: position 1,683 of record JBBIGC010022132.1, on the reverse strand, counting down.
ATAAAAGAGACAATGATGGATGAAACTCACCTGATAGAATTAGGGGTGAGGGTTGGGGGAGGGCAAGGAGAGAAGGAGAGAAAGAGAGAGGGACCAAAAAAGAAAGTGAGAGGAAGAAAAAGAGAGGGATAATAGGTAGACTAAGAAAGATGTTTCAGAAGGTGCAGCAGGAGTTGGTGTGCAGAAGTGTGCATATAAATATACAGTGGCTTGCAAAAGTATTTGGCCCCCTTGAACTTTTCCAAATTTTGTCACAAACATGAATCCATTTTATTGGAATTCCACATAAAAGACCAACACAAAGTGGTGTACACTTGAGAAGTGGAACGAAAATCATACATGATTCCAAACATTTTTTAGTTTAGTTAAAGTTGGGGTTTTTTTTGCTGCAATTACAGCTGCCAGTCTTTTAGGGTATGTACCAGCTTTGCACATCTAGAGTTAGAAATTCTTGCCCATTCTTCTTTGCAAAACAGCTCCAGCTCAGTCAGATTAGATGGACAGCGTTTGTGAAAAAGCAGTTTTCACATCCTGCCAGATTCTTTTTTGCCCCACTGTATATTTCCTAGATTCCTTGATATTACATTGTTGTCAAAAAAAATTCCTACATACAGCAGGTAAAATAAGTATTGAACACCACCAATATTTTAGGTAAATATATTCCAAAATGTGATACTGACAAGAAATTCTCACAAGATGCCAGTAACAACCGATCCAATCCAAACATGCAAAGAAATCACATGAAGTTAATGTTGTGTGTAATAAAATGACACAGGGAAAAAGTATTGAAGTACTGAAAAATATGTAATACTTTGTACAAAAGTACACTGGTGATGACAGCTTTAAGATCTCCATACGTGTTTTGCATTATGGCATCCAATATTAAATTGTGGTCTCAACTAACTACATCATATTCTCCCAGGATTTCAGACCTTTCTAAATGTTAGTCAAGAAACTTTAAATGAGCTTCAACATGTGTTTTTTTCAGCACCTGCTAATTCCAGGTTTTTCTGAAGCTCTCCATAAGTGGTCCTTGGCTCTTGAACAACTCTTTTGATAATTATTTTCACTCCTCTGTCTGAAATCATGGCTGTAGTCGGTCATGGTAGATTTATGGTGAAATTAATGTTCTTTCCACTTCTGGATTATGGTGCCAACAGTGCTTATGTTTATGCATAAATTAATGTATGGACATCTATGGTTTGATTTCTTTGCATGTGTGGATTGTATGGGTAGCACTTTTAGAAATACAGTTATAAAATTGGTGATGTGTTCAATAAATATTTTACCCGCTGTATACTCAACAACCAAGCTAATACTCCTGCACATTACTTTTTCTTTTAGACAAAAATTAAGATGTCCTCACAGTTCTATGGCACAGTAGCAGACGGTTGAACCTCTGAAAATTAATTTCCAGGTGTTGTGGTTGAGTATTGAACACATTTAGGGCTAACTGCAGAAACAATGACTTGCATCACTGCATTAAAATTACATTTAGCTGCTAAAACAAAAAAAGTTGTGTAAAAGCTTAAATGGATCATTAAAGTTCCTTACCATAGTGTAGTGGGGTTTGGCCCTCATCATCCTGGAGGAAAGAAAGAAAGAAAGAAAGAGAGAGCGAGAGAGAGAGAGAGAGAGAGAGAGAGAGAGAGAGAGAGAGAGAGAGAGAGAGAGAGAGAGAGA
>JBBIGC010022113.1:0-12624 GCA_037576955.1 Lepidarchus adonis | reverse complement strand
CTCTAAGCAGCTGTGTAAGACTCTGAAAATGAAAGTTATTGATGCCCACAATGCAGGAGAAGCTACAAGAAGATACATTTCACTGTGGAACACTTTGCTATTTAAGAGATGGCAGTTAAGGGGAACTGTGGAGGTCAAAATGAGATCTAGAAGACCAAGAAAACTCTTTGAGAGAACTGCTCACATGCTGGTCAGAAAGACAAATCAAAATCCACCAATATTTAGCAGACTCAGGAGTGGTGTTCCACTTTCCTTCAGAAGAAAACCTTATCTGCGTTCCCATTATAAAATCCAACATCAGAAGTATGCAACAGAACATCTACAGAAGCCTGATGCATTTTGAAAACATGGTGGACTGATGAAGTTATACAGTAATAGACTCTTTGGCCACAATTAGCAGCATTTCAATACAATTAGCAAAGAACGCCTTGCCAGTCATTAAGCATGGGGGTGGATTTATCATGTTTTGGGATTGTGTTGCAGCCAGTGGCACAGGAAACATTGCAAGGGAAGAATGGATTTCACTAAATACCAGCAAATTCTGAAAGCAAACATCACACTATCAGAAAAAAAGGTGAAGCTAGAGAGACTGTGTTTACATCTTTTCAATTAAAAAATGACCAAAATATGTTATTTTTTGAGGGGTGGCCAAACTTTTGCATAAGACTGTATCACAGGATTGGATGCACTGCATACAAAATAACCCAAGTTCATCTTTTTAGATGACAAAACCTCAGCTGAAATTGGAATGAGCTGTGATTTTTTTGTTAAAATACATTCAATCAGCAACAAGTTTCTTTTATCGTACCACCTTGTTTGGCAAGTATAATGTCATTGACCACAAATATCTAGTTTATTTTCATGCTAGGTTTTCATGCTGGGTGTAACAGTTGTGTAACAGTAGTGAAGTATGCAATCCTTTGCTACAGTAGCACCAGATATACAGAACAAACAGTTTAAAAGGCACAAATGGAGGGTAAGTCCAATTAGTTTCAAATGGTTGTTATTTTGCTCAAGTTATGACCATTTTGATTTACCATAACTCATGCGATTAGATTTTGTACATAACACATGGCAGAATGTGTTACCATTTTAGCAACAGTAAAAAAAAGTATTTTTCAAATATTAAATATACTTTTAAATAGTAAAAATGGTGGTAATTACTCACTCGCATAGCAGAATGCCATTCTCAAGTCCACTTCTGAAGTCCTTTTCACCAAAACTTCTCCCTGTCACTGCCTGCCAATCAGAGAGAAGACCAAATTTCACACAAAATGGTTCAAAGGATGGGCTTTACAGACCCAGATTAATCTTAACCCAAGATTAAAAGTAATTTCTGATGGCGGTCCTACACTGGTACTGTAATAAGACTATTATTCTCCCATGTCTAGGTATAAATACAGGTATAAATCAGACTGGCCAAGCTACTGGTTGAGACAACACATAAAATACAGTTCAAAATGAAAAGGCTTGAACACAGTGATAAGTAAGAGATTCAATGTGACAGATAACACCAGCACCACAGGAGGATCATCAACCTGTGAAATAATAACAATTGGACTATTGAGCAACAGCCAAAATGTTGTATAACTTGGCACATTTTTATTAATTTTGACTAGAGGTTGTTTTTTCTTTTTTTTGTAGTACTATTCTGTTTTATAACAGAAAATGAAACCACTTCAATTAAAGTTGAAGACCACAAAAGCTGACCAAAGAGGAAACCCAAACACTACAACAGAAAAATCTTAATATAGATTTTATGGTATAGACTCAACTAATAATCTTAAAGGCTATATAGTATATAATGAATAAAGAATACTGTATATAGAATGTATCATAGATTTTAGGAAGTAAAGGCTCCTTCCCAGTTTAATATGAAGACTAAATTCTTCTCAACACATGTAAACGTAGTCCACCATAAGAAAAACTAGATAAAATACAATTTTCATGTGGACTAGCCAGATGGCTATTGAAAAATGTGAAGCATAAGAATGTTATCTGCATCTATTTGGTAGATGCTTCTGCAACATACAACTCGTGTTTTGTGTAAAAGCAAATTTTTACAGCAATCAAAGAGCTCTGCTAGAATCGTATGTATGTACTTTAATTCAGGTTTTAACTCAAGGCACAATTTCAATTATAATTACCACCTGCTTGATTGCCAATCTAATGATAAAACTCTGTAGGAAAGATTGTTCACATAACATTTACAAGTCATTCTTTTAAGATAATGGGTTCATATATTTGGTGCCAAAAGGGTATAGTATGTTATGACCTGTGTTATTTTTATCTGTATTATGGCACTTCTAGTCTCTTATTATTTGCTAATAATATGGATTTAGGGACATTTCTAATGGAGAAATCCAATGACTGAAAGGACTGTTCTGAGAAAGTGTTGTGTGTGCTGAATCTGTGTCAGTCCAGTGCAACAGATAATACAAGAATGCATTATAATACAAAGAAAACAAAGGAATTGGTTGAATAATAGGAGAAATAAATGCCAACTATGACTCATTCAGTGCGTTTAAATGGTCAGTCAGTCCAGACGGTTAAGCACTTTAAGAAAATGGGGGTTTGTGCTGGCAGCCAGAAAATAAAAGTGTGTTTATAAAAAGACAATACAGAGATTATTTCATTTGAGAAAACCTAGAAGCCTTGACAGAAAATACCCTGTTGTTAGCATACAAGAGCCTGGTACAGGAAATTCTCTTGTATACCAACATCTGAGCAAAGAGTAACGTTTTTTAAGATTGTGAGCTAAGATATACCTGTAATTGATAAGATCACCAAACAAAACAAATTGTACAATAAGACCATAATTATAGCGGTGAATACCATTTTAGAGGTTACGTCAAGGTTTGGTTCCTCTGAGTGTGATGTAACTCGAATTTTGACATAAGTCAGGACTCATACATGTAATGATGCTGCAGAGGCTTAATCACTAATCACTAACTAATCACTAATCACTAATTGAACAGAAATTTGGGCTCGATATTACTGTAAAGCATGTAGTAGGCGTTCAACTGCATTCTGCTACCATATATGACAGTAAATACACCAGTGTGTAGCCAGTGATGTAACCACACATTTTCTTAAGTCTGTATATCACAACCATTGTATCAAATAAATGAAAATTTGTCATTTGAAAAATCCAGGTGCTTCTAAATCTCTAAATACTCCAAACACATTAAATTAATTGTCCAAACACAAATTAAATTATCATTATTTAAACTTTTAACTATATATAGCATTTTTACAATTTCAAAATAGTAATACAAAATTTTGTTTTTATTGTGATGTTTTATGAAAAGATGTGAAGTAAAGGCAAGAGACAATTTCTATTTCAGGTAGAAAGTGTATAAACAATAGAATATGAAAGGAAGCAATTTGGTAGTGAAGCTGTAACCTTACTGCAGTGTTATTACACTGATGCAATCGTCAAAAATATGATTTTCACAATAACACTCTTCCTCTCATGTTCCATTGCTTTTATGCAACAATTCTGAACAGTATATGAATTTCACCCATCACAAAAATATTCCACATCTCAAAAAGCAATAGTAGTGCATTCTAACATATACACTAATGCAATTAGTAACTAAGTAAAAAAAACTTTATAAAAGGTTGCTTCACATAACTCAACTAAAATATGATTAAGTGTTGAATCTAGAAAGATTTGATGGCTCCTATCTTTTTCAGTATCTAAATTGAGACAAATGTAAACATATTTCACATAGGTTTTCATGCTTCAGCAAATAAACACTCATCATCAGGCACATCAACACAAAGTCTTATTGTGTCTTATTGTTAAAATCTTACAGAAATCAGACATCTTTGATGTTTAAAGTGGTATCTACTTTATGCTGTTACCCCAAATAAACAAAATTAGCATTCTGTATGAATGGGAAAGAGAAAACAAATGTAATGTAGCTGTAAACCTTTTTTAAATATAAAATTCTAAAAATGGCTTCTCATAAAAGATTTTTTTTGGGGGGGAAAAAGAAAAATATTTAAAAAAAAACACACTTTGTTTTTATTTTAATATTAATTCTTTTTTTTAAAAGAACAAAATTCCTAAAAGAATTCTCCACAAGGGGGAGCCAATATCCTAAATTGCTTTAGTATGCATCATTGAAAGAGGGGAAACTCACACTATCAGGATGATGCGCATTTGTGTTCATTTTGTATAAAAGTAAAATTAAATGTTAGTAGTTGCGATATTCAGTTCAATATAAATGTGCAATCTGAAATAGCCTATCATTGTTTTAAAATATATGTTTATTGTTTAAGAGCACAAAAACTATTACCTCAAGTGTACACACACATAAACACCCACATACATACACTCAAGAACTTACTGATATGCCTGAGTGAACAATGTGTGCAGAACTAATACGTTTAAGAGGCCCTGTATGTACAGTATGCGGAATGTGTGTGTGTGTGTATTCACCCTAGCTGATAGAGCACTTAAGTGTTACATGTAAATCATCTCAACAAGCAATGCAAAGCACTGTGAGTGAAGTATCTTATCTAGAATGATTTAAACAGGAGTTAAAGTGTAAACAGTGGAAGACATACAGACTTCCTCTAGACTGTGAAACAGCTGAGTTCTATATCAGGCGCTGTGAGGTCACTTATTGTCTAATGTCCTTCACCTACCACTGAGGGGGGAAGTGTGTGTGTGGGGGGGCTAAACTTGTAAGGACCAGATGTCCTCATAATAATAACAAAAAAATTCCAATGCATGAGGATGTTTTGCCAGTTCCTGGCTAAAGCCATAGTCTTGCCAAAAAATGCAATGTGCACAATTGCCCCATTAATACAGTTGATTAGGCAGGACATGTTTAGTCTGAATTTGCTTCTTTATTTTTGCACTGCAACTAGAGACTAATGTAACTAAAAGTCATGAAAGGTTACGGTTACAAACTCACATTGTGTTAAATGTTCAGTGATGCATAAAAGTTTGAGAACTCTCTAGAATTTTCTATATTTTGGCACAGATGTGAATTAAAACATCATCTAACTGAGTGGTACCCCCCCAACCAAACTTTGCTGGCAACCTCTTGTGGGCCCCTGCTTTTTGTTTTTTTGCTTTTTTTTTGTGTGTTTTTTTTTTTTTTTTAATTAAGAATATGTGAGACTCATAAGAACATGTGTTACTATTATGAGCATGTTAAATCTATGGGAACATGTGTTACTACTAAGAACATGTGTTACTGTTGTGAACATGTGGGGTCTGTGGGAGCATGTGTTGCTGCTAAGAATATGTAAAAACTGTAAGAACATGTGTTACTATGAAGAACATGTAAAATCTAAAAAAATAATGGAAAAAAAACCAAAATAAACCATCATCTGACTATTACATATCTGAGTGGCACCTCTGGGATTAGAGGTGAATTTTAAGGTTTAATTAGAATTAAAAGTTTACAATCAATTAGATGCTAACATGTGTGTTAGGGTGCCATGTTTCATAAAAAATACAGTCATTGAAGTTTGACCTTTAAAACATATATTTGTATGTCATGAAATTAAAAATGAGATTTCTAAAAACTTCAGAGACTGATTTAATTTGAGACTAAATTCCTCTCAACACATGTAACAGTTTATAAGTCCATCATAAGAAATACTAGATAAAATAAAACTTCTCCTGTGGACTAGCCAGGTGGCTATTTAAAAATGTGAAGCATAAGAATGTTATCTGCTTTGAGAAACATGGCGGTGGTAGTATCATGGTTTAGGCCTGCATCCAGACCAGGACAACTAGCTATTATTGATAGACCAGATGAATTCTAAATGTTATCAACATATTCTAAATATAAAGGACATGTAACAAGACAACAAAACTAAGTACACAACTATTTATATTAAATAATGTTTAAAGAAGAATAAAGCTGATGTTTTGGAATTGGCAAGTTCCCTGACCTTAATGCAAAAGAAATATTATGCAAAGACCTCATGTGAGATGTTTATGTGAGGAAACCCCCTACAGCTCTTCTGTGCTGAAGAATAGGCTAAATTTATATCAAAGACAATGTGCAGGACCATTAAAGAGCTAACAAGTAAATGTTTCATTACAGTTATTGCTGCACAAAGGGGCACACTATGAACCAGAAAGCAAAAATTCATATGTATTTTGGCATTTAATATACAGTATACTTACTCTTAGTAAATCAATGTCCAAGTATAGTATTATTCTTTCAGTTCTTTTATTGAAATTCTCTTTATACACTTTTAGGATGTGAAAATCTGATGATGTTTTAGGTCATCTCTTGAAAAAAAATTCTAAAATGGTTCACTAGATTATGATTAAATGAAAGCATAATTTATTTGCCAACAAATGTATTTGATATGTATTTATTAAATTAATGCACTATGCCTCTTCAATAAGATAAAAGTTTGGTCAAAATAATCATATTTCAGTTGCTTTTACTAGTATTGTGACTAGTACTAGTACTAAACTTCATTACTTAAGTGAAAGTACAGGTACCACTAGTCTACTCTAGTTAAACTACACTATTTACTCCAATACAAGAGTAAAGTCATACAAATTCATCAAATTTTACCGAAGTGAAAGTACAGAAGTACTTGCTTCTAAAAATACTTAAGTATTAAAAGTACAAAATCTATGTTAATATCTAAACATCTATTTAACTGACAGAAGTACAAAAAGAAAAAAGGTTTTACTGACAAACAAATTTAGAATTTGACGCTGCAACAAACTCAATAAAAGTTGGGACAGAGGAAGTAAACTACTGTGTTTGGAAATAAGGATTTAATTAAAGTAGTTTATCAATTGGAAATTTTATCTTGATTCTAATTCTGATTCTGATACAACACGTAAGCTGGTCAACAGTCTGTGGTCACTACTGTCTAATTCTCCTCTTTATGATACATCATACATTTTCAATAGGAGATACGCTAGATGTAGAGTGGCAGCAGGCAGTACCTTAACATATATGCAACTCTGATGCACCACATAATGCCGATTATTTCTGCACCTTTCGCTGATGATAATCTGGATGGTCATTTTTTTTCATTGGCATGGAGAAGTCCAACTAGCTGAAATATGACTGTGCATAAAATAGTTTCATGCTGCACTTCTTGCAACAACAGACTTCGTTAAGTGAGGGTGATTTCCAAAGTGCTCCTGAGCAAAGTTTTATCTGAGGATTCAAAGATCACACACATTCATGGTTTCTGACCTTGCCTTTTACACACCAAGATGCCTTTGAATTCTCTGAATTTTTTCACAATATTATGCACTCAAGCTGTAGAAAGTACCTTGTAATCTCACACTGAGACACACTCACACTGTTTCTTTAGAACTGATAATCAAATCTTAACAAATTTTGACATAAAGGCCCATTCTTGCTCGTGGAAACTGAGCTTTTGATGGATGCTTTTACACCCAGTCACGATGCCTAACCTGCTAGTAATTAGACAGCTTAATGTAGTCTTCCTCAAATATTATTATTTTATCAAATAACGTAATATATACTGTGTATAGTATTCTAAATTTGTGCATATTTCCAAAATCAAATTAAGCTGGCCAGCCAAACTAGTGAAAATTCTTTTAGAAGTTAAACAAAGGTTTTTGTTTTTATTGCATTCTGGAAATGTGGTTTGTAGATTTGTCACCTGATAAGATTTTAACCATATGCGTTAACACTAGATACGTCTCCAACTCTATAAAAATCTGATTACTGTGTGTTGAGTGTTATATATAAAAAAGCTGACTGTGGCACATCACTGTATATTCTCTCACTCCAGAACTCCAGATTGATTACAATAAGATGACTAATATTGATAATAGCTAGCCTGTGTCACTACCTTCACCACGTGAACCACCATTGCAATGTATTGGACCCAAGGTAAAGGTTAATGATGGTAGTTTATTTAAATAACTAGCTAGATCAAACTGGGATACTCATTAAAACTCACTTCAGGAATGAACCGGGGAACAGCACTGTCAACATTCAGTGCAGTCCTAAATCCGGTCTCCTCTCCATGAGAAGATTTTTTTATATAACCAGGTCCTATTCAGATATAATCCTGACACTCAAGATGCATGAAGCAGTTGTAAACAGGATATCAGAGATAGGAGTAAAAAAAAAGAAAAGCTTTGCAAACTCAAGTTAAGGGTTAAAGGACATGACCAGAGATAATCCTGACTGATGCAATACAGACACAGACACACCTCCTAACCCTAAAGTAAAAATTAATCTTAATGAAAATAGACTTTTCTAACTTAAAGTTTCAGTCAAACTTTCTACACAAAAGCTCTTTTACGGTTTTTCTCATTTTAGAACAACTAGAAGACACTGACACAATAAAACATACGGAACACTAAACAAAATGATGGTAAACAAAAAAATTATAGGTTCTAAAAAGAGGCTTCTAGAAGTATATACTTAACACTTTATTGGCAAATAAGCTAAATTACAAACTTAGCTGTGGATAATTCCCACCTTCTAGCTTCCTCCCCACCCCAATATCTCACAACGCTACCAACACACTTCGAGAACACCAACTGCTAACCGCTAACAGACACTCACGCTGGCTAGCATCATGCTAAATGATAAAGCAGAAAAAAATTTTGCCTTCTTACACTCCTAGCAACTCATAATCTCCAAATGATAGGGAAAATAGGTAAACAGTTGCACCACTCTGCAACTATTGATGTGACTATCTATGTTTATTACAAAGTGCAAGCATTTTGTCATTCAGTCTAGTGGGTTTTGACTGGAACTGGTACTAGCATGTCTTCAAAACAAATGCCTGAAAAGTCCATTAGGCCATCAAAAGTGACCTTACATGCATGAATTTCTCACATTTTACAGTTATTTCGAGAATGTCTGAATGAAATAAAGTTATAAACACACTCATTAGTCAGAAAAATAAATGGAACAGACTAATGACCACATTTACACACTGGCAAACACACATGCTACAATGAATCAGCTATTGTTCTCCTGAATAGCACAAAATCTGCTGTGCACATTTTTCTGCCCACAGATATTTTTGCTCTTTCTTCTCTACTTCTCTTGTCTTTCATTCACTCTTTGCCTGCGAAAGTTTGTTTCACACAAAAGGAAGAACTTCAGATAATCAGAGATATTTTAAAATCTCCATTAACAGCCCCTTTGCTTTAACAGAAGCCAGCACAAAAAAAATCTCAAACCACAAGATTTTCCTGTGGCTTAGATTTCCAGGATTTAATTCATCTATCTATGCTTCAAATGTGTTATAGCTAGTGTTGCATGACTGTACAAGCTTTACAGGATACTGGTAAAAATCGTTGTATAAAAAACAACTGTCAAAACATGTCATTTTACAGTGTAAACAATTTCAAATGGGATTTTGCATTAGTGTGGAAAGTCACAAATTATATCTTGGGTTAATGAGCTTTTAGCAGAGGTGGATAAAGAACACAACTCATGTACTTAAGTCAAAGTACAGAACCACCAGGTTACAAATTTTTGTTTGAGTTTTGAAGTATTGGAGTACTTGCTTTTATAAATACTAATAGTACAGTTAGTTTTTAGTGTTAAATGCCTCGTTGCATAGTTTTTACAGTGCACTTATAGAACCTTATTACTCTGAATTGTCATCTTGATTGTAGAATCTATAGAATAAAAACCTTGATGAATGCCACAGAGCTTATAGCAATATAACTGAAACTGATTTTCTTTTTTTTTTTTATGTATCCCCCCAACCCAACAACAGTATTGCAGTGTTAACACAACTCACAGGCCAATACAGCTTAGGTGTGTGTGTACATTTTTGGAACTGCTGAAGATGCAGGTTATTCAGAAAATGTAAAAAAAAAACCCAAAAAAACATAAAAAGCCATTTAATCAACTACTTCACAAACTACTACATGCACAGACAATTGTGTTTTTGTTAAGTATCTGAAAGTAGTTTGCACTGCTTTTCATTATTATTACTTTCCTTATTTTATTGTATATACCCCCCCATACTCCTCCTCTCTCTTCCCACCTCCCCTGTGTGTGTATATTGTATATAGTCTGCATTCAAATAAGAATTTCATTGTACCTGTGCATTGTACACATGACAATAAATCATGAATCTTGAATTTCTTTAAAAATATTTACTGGCATTAAACAAATAATTACTTGCCTCGACACACTTCCTCAGGTTGGACAGAGCATTTTTGAAGGCACTTGGTGTTTCTAGGGTCACACAACTGGTAAATCTGGGGTCACAAAGCATGTAAGGCCCTCTGACCACATTACAACGCTGACTCACTGTATTTTTCAGTCTCTAAAAGCTTCATTATTTTAAACAGAGGTTCTGATGTACCCACCATCAAGGACAAAGCACATCACTTAAACAAAACATGTGTCATATCATCTGATGAGTTCTCCAAAACACATCCAGACTGTGTGGCACGTCGACACTAAATCTGGTTAAAACTGGTTTTGATCCATCAAATGCCCATCTTGTCCTGAATTCAATAAATATTCCTGATGACCATTAGTTATTTTATGTTATTGTCTCTATGTTGCAGTCGTTACATAAGCAATTTCCCTCAGGGACAATAAAGTTTTTCTGATTCTGATTCTACCGCTACATGCATGGAGGAGTTAAACCATTGAATATTATGTATATTAGGGTTGGGAATCACAGGATATCTCACAATATGATACGTGATTACATGACCCATGATAACAATAATATCACAATACATAAATTGTGCAATAATCCATATATTGCAAGACAATTATATCACAATACATCACAGAAACTGTGGGGATGTATTAATTGACATAAATAATAGCAATGCTATTTTCAAAAACTAACAATGCTGTAAATCCATTCTGATTACAATAACATGTTATTAAATAAATTCTGTAATGTTAAAGCTAACTAATGAGCAACACAAATGAAGTTTAATAAAGATACATATTAACTTCACTTCAGCCAGAACATATTTCATAAATCAGCATATAAATAACAGATAACTGAAAGTAACCAGGCGTTACAGTCAACATTACCAAGAGAAATATAATAAAATCTTTTATCAATAATAAAATATATATATTAAATAAAATAAAAACTTTTTTAATTTTAAACTATTAGAACTTTTTGGAGCTAACAAAAGCTGACCAACACAGACCAGCAGGAAAAGGCAAAAGCCAATCACATTGGCGATGTGTGATTAAGAGGCCAACCTCCCCAACACACAATGTGTCTCCCTTGGGTAGAGGGCGCTGTTTAACCCTCTGGGGATCTACACATATGTTAGACATTCATGGAGCACTCCACTTTTGTTTGATCAATATTATTGGTGAGAACAGTTCAGCAAATGCTAAATATTGGTAAGAATGCACACTTCTATGTGCTTGCATTATTGGGTCTTTCCCCCTTTTTCAAAGAAGCCCTCCAGCGATGTGTTTATTACTGACGTTGACAGGATTCGCTTGTTGGCTTCATTTATAACTAAACTAAAAAATGAAATGCGACACAGTACAAAATGACTGTACACTGTGTGTTCTGTTAATATTGAAAAAAGCCAACATGAACCTAGACTTTAGATTTAAATGTGACTGGGGCTGTGCTCAGTCTAACTGTCTCCCTGTTGGTAACTTCCTCTTCAACTTCCAACCAAGTTTCCTGAATTCATTTGAGCAGCGCCACCAAGAGGAGACATGAAGTAGCAATGCCGGTGTCAGAAGGGAATGTTTATTAATGAAAATATTAATTTGGCAGCCACTGCTGCTCTCACTGAATGGCATTAATGAAAACTGGACACTGTGTTCATTCAGCAACAACCAGGGAAACTTCCTGCCCCAGGTAGCAGGGTTATTTCCTCTAAGTGTGTGAGGGTTATCACCCTGCACTGTACATGCTAAACCCATGCACAGATACAGTTTAGTTTAGCAGGAAATGGCTCTCAATGAGGGAAGGATCGTCTGGATTACTGCTCTTTATGAACCTCTGGTGAAGGCCATACACAGATTACCTTTATGTATGCTTCACACTGACTGCATGTAGTCCTCCTGATTGCAGGGGTTTATGTAACTGCTGGGCTGGGAGTGATTTCCTGGCATGTAGGTTTGCAGCTGCTGCTGACTAGCACTGAGCGCTAGTGCCAATACTGAAATACAGGTCACTGTCTACACGCCCACAGAGCACAGAGAGAGGGGGGGTGGAAGGAATGCATTAGAGACAGACCAAGGGTAAGACTGAAATTAGGTCTTGTGCACATGTGCGTGTGCAAGAACATCTAACACTGCTTTTCCTACTTTTCTTCTGCAGCATTATTTTTTGTTCTGTACACAATAAACAGACTCTGTCTCTCTGTCTCTCTCTCTCTCTTACACACACACACACATGTGCACACGTACACACACACACACGCACACACACGCACGCACGCACATATGCACGCACACACATGTGGATTAGAGCTAAGCATTTTTTGCAGGTCACGAGGTCAGAAATAGCCCTTTGGCTTTCCAATATACACTTTCCATCAAACACACACACACACACACACACACACACACACACACACACACACACACACAATTATTTCTACAAATCTGAGGGAAAGCCAAATCTCAGAGAGTGAGAGAGAGAGAGAAAAGGAGATAGAGA
>JBBIGC010022095.1:0-12625 GCA_037576955.1 Lepidarchus adonis | reverse complement strand
TATGGCTGGGGCGTCTCAGCCGAGCTTTTAGAGTCACAACACAAGTTTAGACACAAACTGACTTCTTCTGTGATCACTCTCCTGCACTCAGCGGGAGCAGCGCCACCCAGTGGAGAGAAGAGGTAGTGACGCCAGTGAGTCAACTTGGCGGCGAATGTGTCCTCATTTAAATATCGATTACCGCCGGCGTATCGATTATCGTATCGCGTGAGCAAGGACGATGATATATTGCAATATCGATATTGTGGCCCACCCCTAGTAATTATTGTATCTTCCCCGCTCTAACACATTCACAATTTAGTGAAGGGAAAGTGACTTTTAATGAAATTAAAGCCGAGAACCATTAAAGCCTGTTCCGTCCCAAACGAAGGCCTGACATCCTGCTGTATCATGTGTCATGTCAAACGATAGTTAACCCTGATTGGCCACTTAACGTACTGTCCTCTCTGATAGGTCGCAGAGATGTCAGAGTCCCTACAGAGGGCGAAGCAGGAAGTGCATCATTTCACCGAGCAGGTGGGCGTGAAGGAGGCGGAGCTTGGCGGTGTAAGAGAAGGTAAAACTTAGAAACCTTATTTTTGATGCAGGAAAATGTGCGAGTGTGTCTCTAACCCGTGTGTGTGTGTGTTAGACTTGCAGGCGGCTCGCTCCGGTCTCTCCTCACTCCAGGCCGAGTATGAGGTTCTGTGTTTGAAGGCGGAGCAGAAGGAGCGGGAGGGAAACTCCCAGATTGAATCATTGCGCCAGGAGCTCATCACACACACACAACAGCACAAATCAAAGGTCAGATAGAGTGTGTGGCATTGTGTGTGTGCATGCACGTGTGTGAGAGCACGTTCACTTATCTCTGTGGTGCTGCCTTTGTTTGGCGTATATGTGTGTGTGTGTGTGTGTGTAAGGTGTGTGACTTGCAGAGTGAGGTAGAGAGTCTAACAGCGCAGCTGCAAGATGCAGAGGTGTGTGTGAGCGAACAGAATGGAGTTGTTGCTGCAGATGATCTGGACCAACTGCTGAAAACTAATAAAGAGTTAGAGCAGCAGCTGAGTGAGAAGAACAAGGTGAGACACACACACACACACACACACACACAGACTAAAGCAGCAACCAAGGGTCTGACTACTCCACTAGAAATATGAATTTAATTTAATTTTATAACCCACCTATGCTGGAGACATTATTATTAGTAGTAGTAATCATATTAAAGCAATTTATAATAATTATAATTATTATTATTATTATTATTTTTAAAGCTGTCCATAACAACAATGTATTAGTATTAAGGTTGCTGATCACAGTTCTTCTTCTTTTTCCTTTACTTCTTTTTCTTTTTTTTCTTCTATTTCTTTTTCTTCTTCTTCTTTTTCTTTGTTTTTTCTTCTATTTCTTTTTTTTCTTCTTCTTTTTCTTATTTTTAAAGCTGTCCATAACAGCAATTTATTAGTATTAAGGCTGCTAATCACAGTTCTTCTTCTTTTGCCTTTACTTCTTTTTCTTTCTCTTTTTTTTCTTCTATTTCTTTTTTTTTCTTCTTCTTTTTATTATTTTTATTATTTTTAAAGCTGTCCATAACAACAGTTTATTAGTATTAAGGTTGCTCATCACAGTTCTTCTTTTTCCTTTACTTCTTTTTCTTTTTTTTTCCTTATTTCTTTTTTTTCTTCTTTTGATTATTTTTAAAGCTGTCCATAACAGCAATTTTTCAAAGATTTTGCTCAGTTTAGCTATTTTTTAAATCCTGGCTAGTTCACTGACTGGGGGTCAGTCAGGATGAAGTAAAGTGACACTGTCGTGTGTCCTGGGCCGTAGTAAGAAGCTGCTCTAATTCTGCGTTTGGGGAATGACTTCATGCCATTGTCCTCAACTCAAATCCAGCTGAGGAAACACAAAAGAATGAACTTCCTGAACTGAAATGGTCAGCACTGTGCTTTATTGGATGGTGGACGATCAATAGCACATTCTTGTAGTAGCCTAAGGCTTTAAACTTCTATTATTGCTTATGGTTTTTATTTTAATGCTGATATCTCGGGCGTTTGTGCAGACTCTTCATTAGATGTTTATAATTGTGTCTTACAGACGATAAAACAGCTACAGCAGAGACTGGCGGAACTGAAGAGGACCCTGCAGAAGGAGCTGGTGGGTTTACAGGCTGTAGGAGTGTAATGAGTAATATCAGGCTGTTTCCTCATTAATATTCAGTCACATTTCTCATTTCCTGTCAAATTTTGATGTATCAAATCATTTTCGAATGATTCAGTACCGTCCGATTGTCTAATCTTTGCCCTTTTGTTTGTGAAGCAGAAGCTGAAGCCGGACGCAGACTCGGATAATAAGGAGAAGCTTCCGGAAGGAAGGCAGGAACGTCCCGCTGAAAAGCCCAGCTCAGAGACCCCTGCCCCGGCCACCGCGCCCCTTCCTTCCCTCGCCGCTGGTCCTGGAGCTATCGGCTCACACACAACGGTCACCAACAGCTCAGACCTCCTGGACACGCGGGAGATCAACTTCGAGTACCTCAAACACGTGGTGCTGAAGTTCATGTCCTCCAGAGAGGCAGAGGTGAGAGCCCCACTCTGACCCGAGGTCCTGCTGTGAAATCCGTCAATAAATCAGAACAAAAATATTCATAAATATTTATATTTATTTATTTATTTATTAATAGATTCATCCACTATTTACATAATATAACAATATTTTATTAATAAATGTTAAGAATTTAACCCACCAAATATGTTATATACAGTTGTGCTTATAAGTTTACATACCCTGACAGAATGTATTATTTCTTTCTTTTTTTTTTTTCTTTTTTTTTTTAGAGAATATGAATGATAACACAAACACTTTTCTTTCACTCGTGGTTAGTGTTTACTATCAATCAACTGTGTTTATTTTATAAAAACATAATCACAACACAAACCCATATGACCCTGATCAAAAGTTTACACACCCTGGTGATTTGGCCTGATAACATGCACAACTGGACACTGTTATTAAAGGTGAACATCTTCACCTGTGATTTTACTGTAATTAGTCAATTTATTATCAAGTGTCTGGACTTCATGACAGACGTCATGTCATGTCAAGCAACAGAATTGTCCAATGATCTGAGGGGAAAAGGAAGTTGAATTCTATAAAACAGGAAAGAGAAATAAGAAAATATAAAAGCAATTGAGAGCCAATCAGCAGTGTTCAAACTCTAATGAAGAAGTGGAAGATTAGAGGTTCTGTTGAAACCAAACTACAAATTAAAATTCCACTCACAACTGCCTGGAAAACTGTTCAGGATGCAAAGAAAAACCCACAAATATCTTCAGGTGAAATACAGGACTCTGCACAATAAGGAGGCACTTACAGATGAGCTGCACGGTCGAGTCGCCAGGAGAAAGCCATTACTACGCAGATGACCTCAAACATGCAGTTCATGCATGACCGCCCAAGAATGTACCGGAACCGGAGGCTTTGTGCAGTAAGAATGTGCAGCTTTACCATCTGAGAAAATAAAGAGCTTCATCCACAGCTACCACAGAATCATTCAAACTGTCATTGATGTTAAAGGGGCAACATTCAGTATTAAGAACTGGGGTGTGTAAACTTCTGATCATGGTCATTTAGGTAGTTTGTATATCTAGGACAGTTTCATCAATCATAACTTCATTATTATTCCATTCTAATCTCTGAATTAATGACTTTTCCTCCAGGAAGATCAGCACGTTTTGTGAACCTGGGTTTTGGTCCTGCAATTATACATGTTAAACCTTTCATCAACAGGAAATGCATTTTAATAAACAACTATGAAATTAATACATGCTCTACCATATTTCCCCAACAATAGACCACAGCTTAGACATTAATTTAGCAAATCTGGTATTGGGTGCAGTTTATCTAAAAACATAAACACATTCACTAAAAGTAGAATTCAGTACAATAAGACGACGTCCACAAATTATTAGTTTAATTTAAATGTTCTGTTTACTTCAGCAATGAACAGTTAGAAAAGCAACGCAAAGCAAAGATCAGATCAGTGACGGGTCAGTATAAAACACAGAACATGTAAAGCGCCATTGCTCACCTCCACTTTCCTCTGGAAACTGGAAATAAACAACCTGTTAGCAGAACTAGCATCGGTTAGCAGTTAGCAGTTAGCCTAGCCGCCATGGTTGTCCTCCATGCACCAAAATATGCAGACTCTGTGTGTAAAATAAAAGTGATTGTAGAGTTTAGTAGTGATTAGATTTACTCAGTAGAACCTCACAATCTGGTTCATATTCTGGCCAATAAGATGAATGAAGTAGAAGATGAATAAGAGAGAAGAAGAACTTTTTCTTTGATGCTGGAATATGACGCACCTCAGTGCATATGATGGGAGACGATGTTCTCACTTAAATGTTTTCAGCCTTTTGCTACATTACATTATATCCTAGTGTAGAACACAAGCTGGAAAAAGCTCAATTAACACAAATAAAAGGAACAAAAGTTTATTATTGGCTGGAAAAGATTAATTTAAATTTTTTGTTTAAACGACTTGAGGGTGGAGGTTCTGCAGTACAGCGCTCAGTTGTGACCTGAGCTGCTTCTCTGTCACTAATGTTGGACGCGTGTTCATCTCAGACTTAACTTCTGCAGCGTATTTCATGATGATGCCAGTAAATGTTTATTAATGTAATAGTTTATGCTGAAGTATCAATTTTCAATTTGGTCAATTTTCTGCATCTTCTAGAATGGGACGGCCTGTAATGTGGGGCGGCCTGTTGTTGGGGAAATACCAATACATTTAGGCAATTCATTTATGAACCTTTCTTTTTTCTTTAATTTTCTTTAATTTTTTTATTCTTTCTTTTTTGTGCTTTCTTTTTTCTTTCTTTATCTTTCTTTCTTTCACTCTCTCCTTTTCTCCTGCAGGCGTACCAGCTGATCAGAGCCGTCTCCGTGCTTCTGCATTTCACACGAGAAGAAGAAGACATGCTCAAGCAGACGCTGGAGTACAAGGTGTGTGTGCACTGTCACACGTGAGCGATTTAAACACCACAACACACACACACAATCACTTACTGTGGGTCCTGGGTGTGTGAGCGTGGAGCCTGCAGCTCTGGGGCCTTGTGTTATAACTAGGCCACTTTCCACTATGTGGGTCAGGAGATGAGGCTGGCTGCCCTGAATCAAAGCGCTAACTGTTAGCGTAGCGCTCAGGAATAGCAGCACACAGGTATTTATAGCCCACAGCAGCAGCAGAACCGGAGAACATCAACCATGCAGCAGTTCTCTCTCTTCTTCTGTGCTTTCACTTAACGTCACTATCTGAACAGCAGCTGTAGACACAATATATCATCTGTACGTCATTATCACGATATTCGTCTCTGTAATGCTGATATTGCAGAAGCCGTATGCAAATGAGCCTCTAACCAATCACAGAACTTTTAAGAAGCTTATGTGAAGGGGCGGGGCTAAACAAATGTAGGCTAAATAAACAGATATGTAAATGTATTGTTTTTGTGACATCACAAAAACTATGCTTTGAAAATGGTCTGATTTTAAAGCTCGTTTTCCATATGAATAGACAGGGTGGTGACGCTTTAACAGTACCCACCCCTTTTAAATACAGAAACCAGATCTTTAATATAAGAACTAAACCTTTAATATATATAAAACATCCCAATTTCAATATGTAGCTGTATAATCGCTATTCTGATATTTTTGTCCATATTGTGCAGCCCTACTGAGTTCTGTAAGAATGTCATATCTGGCCTCTGTCAATCATTTGAGGTGAATTTTACGTGATATAATCAAGACTTCAAGAAATTGATATGTTGCCATTGTTTATTTAATTTAAAATGTATTTTTGTCCTATGAGAACCAGTATTCGTTTAAACAACTATTGTGAGATTAATCTTATGACGGTCACTATAAATATAACATTAATATTACATAAAGAATTTGATCAATATTAACACATTTAAATAAGAGGTGGGCGATATGGCAAAAACATCATATCAACATACTTTGAGAATTTTTTCAGATAATTGATCTCACGATATGCATGTTTTATTAAAATTAAAAAGTGCCATATTTAAAACAATAAAGTATAATAAGTACAGACTTTCTCACACATCAGAATCATATTGTGGCTGCAATGTATCATAATATTTAGTTTTTTGTATGTTAAAGGGCCCATATTATGGTGTAAAGCTAATTTTCCTTTCTTTTTTGTCGAAAGAGTTTGTGTTGGAGGGTAAACATTATACCGTCTATACAGTCCATTTATAGGGACTGAACTGCAGTAGCTTGTTTTAATTCGTTTTTGTGATGTCACAAATACCAGTTTAGCCCTACCCATTTACTTTGGCTGTATAGTGTATAGGCCAGTGGAGACTTGGTGAGGGTTAAAACCAGAACACTGTGCCTTTTGTTTTGCAGATGTCGTGGTTTGGCTCCAAGCCCAGCCCTAAAGGCATCGTCCGTCCGTCCGTCTCAGGAACTCCAAGCAGTTGGAGCTGAGACAGAGGGAGGAACGCCTGGAGGAACTCAACGTTAATGGAACACAGGGTGAAGGCACTGTTCTTGCAGCTCCTGTGCTGCTCTAAAAGCTGGTCTTTCTCCTCTGAGGACTGCTATTCTGTTTTCATGGTGGATGGGTTTGTCTCTGTCCAGCATCGTGTCATGTTTGGAAAAGTAGTGGACACTGAGCTCAATCATGGTTTGGTTGCTACTAATTGAAAACGAATTCCCGGGATTATGGGTCTCGGCCGTTGGACCACTCCGTGTGGGGGTGAGGAAGGATTGGAGGATTCTGAAGAGGAGTGTGTGGTGAATCACCTGCTGAAAGTGTGTTTTCCACCACACGAATAAGCTGCGTCTCTCTCAGCTCGAGAACACGCCGTAAAACAGGGCAATTTTATAAGAACAGAGCTTTTCTTTGCTGCATTCTCCACAATCGGAGAACGGAGTGACTGGTACCACTTTGTACCAGAGTGCATGTGCTAAGAAGATGGTTCTACCACAAAGCCATCAATGGGGAACTTGTTTCAGTGAAATATCATTGCTATTGACTCCCATTTTAAAGATGCATCTTACCTTTACCTGCCTTGTGTATGTGTAATTTACAATTGCATACATTCCATACGTCTATTTATATATGAAACTGTAAATATCGAATGAAAGATTTATAAAATCATTGGATGTATAGGTTTTCCCCTCAGTTGCATTTTAGAGCATTTTTCTTGTATGGACGTCTTACTGATGCAAGGATTATGGACCGTGGATGTGAAGCTGCAATGTCAGAGTATTTATGCGTAAAAATGCATGTATTCCTGATACTGAAACCTTCAGTGGTATTCCTCAAATGAAGAAGCTAAGCTAAGCTAAGTAAACAGGGCTCATTTTAAACGTAAAAGCATATAGAATGCATATATTTATATTGAAATATTATAACTGAATGATACATGTCGACTTTTAGCCAGAGTATAACAAGTAAAATCTGAATTGATGATCCACACAGGAAAAATTCTGCGTTAGCAGCTGCTAATGTTGCTAACAGTGAACCAGTTTGCTATGTACGCAGTAGCAGCCATGCTAACTGTTAGCTCATTAGCCATGTAAGCTTGTAGCCCCACTAGACTGAAACTGGGAATAAATCTGTTTCCTATAACAGTTAATTTAAGTTCAGAGCAAAGTTTTTTTAATCCAGTGCAGTTGTTCCTCAGTTTGCACGTCAACGGTTTCCTTTGGTTCCTGAAATGTGACCTGATTTACTGTTTTCGCAACCATAGCCTTATAGCAGCACTGTTATTCATTTTCCAGTGTAGCGCTTTCGCTGAGCTTCTGGAAACGTCCTGGAGAAACCGGGGCTTGTGTTGTGTTGAGTTAAGAGGGCTGTTCTCAGATCTGTGCCGTTCCTGCCAGAAGAAGAGAGGAACCTGATCCTAGATTAGCACAGTGTGGAGCAGGTTCCTCTGTGGGTATGGTGGTCAGCTCTCCTGCTTCGGGGGTGGATTGTGAATACAGACCCACTTGTCACTGTGGACTACCAGTGTTCCTCTCTAAAGCAGGGGCTCCCCAGCACGGTCCTGGAGGCCAATCTCCAGCACGGTTTAATGACTTCCCTGCTCAAACACACCTGGTTCAGATCAGGAGTGTGTTTGCAGACTGTGCTGGAGGCCGGTCCTGCAGGGTCGCAGTTGGGCGTCACTGTTGTAAAGGGTCTTCAGATTTGCTTGACTGACCCAACAGATGCACTTTTGCAGATACAAGATCATTTTTGTTTCGACTCATTCTGGTTTGTTGTACTGTAGCAATCGATACAGAATCCTACAGCCTCCGCTGCTTCAGAAACCACCACGTTTGATTTGTCTTCATGGTCTGTCAAGAATATCGAAAGACTTGAATAAATGAAACCTTTGATTTTGTTGGAAATTCTGTTGATTCACATTCATACAGTAAAACGTGACGTCACAAGCTTTAGCTTTAGCTCTGCTGAATTACACTGCGGCGTCTATTAACTGTTTACTGTAAATACTCAACCTTTAACCTCACTGCCTTGTGTACAGTAGCTTCTGCTTCTGCCTGACATTTCTCATAATCAGTTTTAGTGCTTACGGCTACGATTTGAATTTCCTGGTTTCAGCAGATATACATCATCTATTTCAACTCAAAATAATGACTTTTCTCTCAAGTTTTTGGCAAGTTATTAAAATAAGTATATTTACTGTTTTAACACTGTCTATTTCTACTACTATTACAACTTTGACAATATCTCACTTAAAATACTCAAAGATAAAAGTTACTAAATTGAAAAGTCACTTTTTGAGACAATACCATAAATACTACAAATACCTTTGCCCCCAAAACATGTTTATTACTTTAGGCATTGTTTAATTTATAGTTTTGAAGTAGGGCTTCAAAATAAAAGTTGATTTAACTCCTCTACCTAAAGCTGCGATAAACTACTAGTCAAAAATTAGTCCAAACCTTTTGACTGATCGTGTATGTTTGAGTTTATTTCCAAAAAATCTCCTGTAAATAAGAAACTTCAAGCCTGTTAGAGAAGGAGCAACTTAAGAATTTAAAGTAGCTTAACATTTTAGAGTTGCTGCATAATTAAACGTGTTATTTCATAGTTATAATAGCAGAGTGTTTTAATATTCTCCTGGTTACTGAACACCACTTTTAGCTTTGCGCAGTGCAAATAGAGGCCAGACCCCAATTTACACCCTCCACCGAAGTCTGAAGGGACGACGTTAATCGAGAATGTGCTAGAAAAAGTGAGGGGGGGTAGGGGAGGAGTTCTTAAACCAAACTGAGACGAAGAACAGATTTATGATCTTTATTGCACCAGGCACTTCACAATAACCCCTTTACCCACCCCCCCACCGAGAGCACCCGCAACGCCACCACTGCAATGCTATATATTAAACATCATCCTTTTTCTGTACAAAAGAAAATCCGTTTTAGAGCTAAAGAAATATTTATCCGGGAGTGCCGGCCAATCACACGCGCACACACTCATTTGAAGCCTTCACAGTTTGGAAACGTGGAGAAACGGCCGCTCAAGGCTAATACAGAACGGTCCGTCCCCCGAGTCTCTTATTTCTTCTGTTCACAGATAAACCAACACCTAAAACGTTTCACTTCGCAATAAGGAAATGCATCAGGCCTTTTTATTATTATTATTATTCCTGGAAGTAAATAAATGAATCAATAATTTACATTAAATACACATTTCCGTTGTTTCTTCGCCATGGCACTCACTCTCCCGATGACTTTTCCGTAGTGATTTGGTGAGTTGATGTGAAAAAGGAAGTTGTCCATATTTGGGAGAAAGATTATTGATCCCGTGGCTCGTTTTTCTTCTTCAGCTGATTTTTTCTTACTTGTTCTTTTATTCCTTCAAACAGACTTTCTTGCCGTTAGCACTCGTACAATGGAGCCCAAACCCCCAACAGCAAACGCCTGAACAGAACCAGAGGGAGAGAATTATTTATAAACTCAGAGAGAGAGTCTGGGAGAAGAAGTTAAGCACAGTAGACATGATGGGGGAATGGATAGAGTAAATAAAATCTGCACAGAGAAGAAGGCCTTTTCCATGGAGAACTGGGCGGTAGATGAGCTACAGTCTAAATAAGCACCGACGTGTGTAATGCCATGGGGCCATTCCTCTGTCAGTCCACCAGAGGGAGACATTCACCCACCTGAGGCTCTGTTATGTTTTTTTCTGAATGTTTTATGCTCTACTTTCAATTTTAACCTGTAATTTTTTTTAAAGGGGTGAGGGGTGCAGCAACATAACCACAAAATTGCATATGTCTAGTACGATGTAAATCAGGGACCCCCTGTACAGTCAAACCTCGTCAGCTCGCCCCTATTGGTCGGGGCCCTAAATTTGGCGAGATGCGGGGTTGGTGAGCTCTTACAACGGGTTAAAAAGTGAAGACCCCCTGCACTTTCACCACAAATGACTTGACTCGCTTCACTGTGTCCGGCCTTGAAACGACACAACTAACTGTCTGAGCACTGAACATCGTTAAAATCCTACTTCAGCTCCAAGCTGTTCGTTTTTTCACGTAAAACAGCATCAGTAATGGTCACATTTTGTGATCTAGCAAATGAAAAACACATTTTCAGCTCCACTTCAAGCTCAGCATACTTCCCCAAAGGCAAGTGTTTTTGCTTACTTGAGACGTTCCGCCATTTTAGCTTTTGACTGAGAGAACGTCAGCACCTGGCGACAGGCTGATGCCATCTAGCAGTAAAAGCATCTGTGATTTCCTGCTGCGTCTTTGTCCAGTTATTGCTGTGATTCTTTTTTTTTTTGCTCACCAGCCAGAGAATACAACTTTCGTTTTCATTTTGGGTCTAATTCACAAACTTTTTATTAACGGTTTATACTAGTGGAGGCCGGAGTGTGGACAGGACCAGCCATCCAGCCGTCAAACAGTGGGGTTTCCTGTGTTGACACCAACCAGACTGAGGCTCCATCAGTGTTTGGTCCATCATACGTTAGTGTCGCCCACCCACCGTTCAACAACAGCAGCAGCCGACCTGTAGAATTAGCACAACTGACCACATTCTAGGCTACAGCGCTAATACGGACCCAAGTTTGGCGAGATATAGATGGAGAAATGCCTACACCTGACACTTTGCGTATTGTGGTGAGGGTGAGAGGCGAGGTTGGCAAGTTAACGAGGTAAATAACATAGAAGGAAATCTGTTCTGCAGCCTTTTATGGAGAGAGGCGGGTTTGGTGAGATAACAGACGCAAGCTAACGGGTTTGACTGCAGTCTACCAATTCAATTAAGGAGTGAATGATCTAAAATGTAGGTGCAGATGATAAACTGTGAAAAGTTGTTTGTCCACAGCATACAGCCCTAAATTGGAGGAGTCGTAAACTCTGCCGGCCTCACCTTTTCATGCCACTGCAGAAGAATGGCACTGCTGTTGTCTGAAGGTTTCTCGAAGCCTCTGTAGATGTACTTCATCAGCAAGTCCACCCCATTCCTGTCCAGTGACTTCACCGCGGGCTCAATGTCGCTGCTCTTAAAGGAGGTCAACACTCGCAACACCACAGCCTGCGCTCGCTCCTGAGGAGGAAACGAGGGAAAGGAGTAAAAGAGAAGGTGAAGTGCAGGGAATTTGCATTGTTGTGTAACATTTACGAGCACATCAGCCAGAACTTTCTCATTCACTGAAAACTAGAGATGTCCTGATCCGACCAAAAAGATCATGTTCAGGGTCAAAAAAACGTTTTTTTTTAAATGATCAGGATCAACTCAGCATGAATAAGCCTAAACCAGATCCTTTGTTTAACGTTGGTGGTAAAACAGAGCTGCAGAATATTTTTGGAATCGAGTATTCTGTTGATTTTTTTCATCGATTAATCGAGTAATTGGATAAATCATACTTTTGTGTTTTTTAAACAACTGCATCAATAGTGTGTTATGCAACATGAAAGGCCTCTTAAAATGAGTGAGAAATTGGATGTTATTCCTCACAAATTATGTTTTCATTCAAACTCACTTTTATTAGATCAAATAGAAAAGAAGTGTTTTGAGATGTAACTTATCTGTGTGTGTGTGTGTTTTGGAGAAGTACAGTTAATGAGAGGATTCTCTCGCTTCAGGTGCTGCAGTACTGAGGATGTGCTGTTGTGGTTCCAGGTCCATTTTACAGTGTATACGCAGCACTACGTTCTTCACCTTACAGTGTAAAATGGCCGCACACTTTAGACATTTTCTGCTTTTTACAAGCACTGCGATCTTCACTTTCCGCCATTTTAAACACTAGAACAACTGTCAATTGACAATGTAATGTAATGTAATGTAATCTATTGGAGCAGCAAGCATGTTCTATAAGAGATGCATGGTGTGGTGTAGGCACGTGTACACACACATCTTTACATATTAATACTGTTGTGTTTGAGAGACCTCATTAACCAGAATAAAATTCAGCCAGTTAGCCGCTGTTACAGGTTTAGCCAGTTAGCAGCCCTTTTAGGTTTAGCCAGTTAGCAGCCCTTTTAGGTTTAGCCAGTTAGCAGCCGTTCTAGGTTTAACCAGTTAGCAGCCGTTACAGGTTTAGCCAGTTAGCAGCCGTTCTAGGTTTAGCCAGTTAGCAGCCGTTCTAGGTTTAGCCAGTTAGCAG
>JBBIGC010022039.1:0-12629 GCA_037576955.1 Lepidarchus adonis | reverse complement strand
TGTTGTGTGTTGACCTGTGGGGGCAGTAATGAATCAGTCCAGACTGTAATGTTGTGTGTTGACCTGTGGGGGCAGTAGTGAGTCAGTCCAGACTGTAAGGTTGTGTTTTTACATGTGGGGGCAGTAGTGAGTCAGTCCAGACTGTAATGTTGTGTGTTTACATGTGGGTGCACTGCAGTAAAACAGTAGTGTGTCATTCGTTTATTCAAAATTATTCCTTATTTAACTGATCAAGGCTCAAAGGTTTCCAGTGTTTTCATTGAACTTAAATGCATTGTAAAAACAAAAAATAATTTTAGAATTTGATTCTGCACACAGTATGAGTTGTAAAGGAGTAAAATAAATGTGAAGAAATTATAGAAGTTTTAGAAACATTCCACAATAACCACAATGAACTTGTAACAGGTGATGGATCATGATTGGGGATAAAAGGAGCATCCACCAAAGACTGCAAGCAAAGATGGGTTGTGGTTCCACCACTTTGTACCAAACTTCATGAGAGAATTGTCAGTCAGTTTAAAAGACAGTTTCTTAACAGAAGATTAGAGAGAACTCTTATATCATCTACAGTACATAACACTGAAATTCTTCATCTCAGGATCAGCATCAGTGCCCAAGCTGTGGGTGTGAAGGTCCCTTTGATTCTGGGATTTTAGAGAGACACATCTTCTAACAGGACGTCCCTGCTTACAGTCAATGCCAGACCTCATTCTGCCCAGGCTACAACAGTGTGGCTTCGTAGATACAGAGTGTGTGTGCTGATCTGTCTCCTTCATGAAGAGGAGAATCAGAGAACGGGCCTCCTGTTGATCAGACTAGACCAAGAATGGACAACAATTCAGTGCTAACACAATGCTAAATGTCCCAACTTTCAAATTCTAAATATGTTTAGTAACAATTTCAAACATTATCTTACATTTCTACATCTAGGCACTGATGTTCTCCCACCTGGACTAATGCAACTCTACCTGCAACCACAATCAGGCCACTGCAGAGGATCCAAAACGCTGCTGCTCACGCCAGTTTAACGGTAGTTCCTTACACTAGTTTCCCATCACAGCACGAATCAAATTTAAGTCCCTGATGGTCGTCTACGGAAAAACGGATCTGAGAAACACTCATCCAGACCTACACACCCACCAAATCACTCAGACCAGCGGGTGAACCGATTGGAGAATAGAACCAAACACCACTCCAGGATCTTCTCCTTTGTTCTCCCTCACTGGTTCCCCCGAGCTGCCCAGAACTTTAGAGACTCTCGGCACCTTCAAGAAGCACCTCAAAACTTTTTCATGTCATCTAATCCCAATAGATACACACCAGCCATCAACAGAATTGTTTCCAGAGGACAACTTCCTACTTATTGCTCATATTATTTACTACACATATTTAATTTAAAGTATTGGAATTACATCTTGATTTTATTGATGAGGGGGAACGTCCTGTACTCCTTTAAACTGTACCCCTATAACTCATCTACCACCTATACCTAATGTAGACAAAGAAGAATGTCCTGGACTCTTTTAGCTTTACTAGCTAGTAATAGTTTGTTAGTGATGTAGCACTTGCCGTCTGTAACAGACCTGCTCATAAGCACTTAATGATCATGTGGAATGTGTTATTCTCTTCCTAGCCTCTCAGAGAGTAATGTTGTTGCTCTTGCGCAGTACTCAAGAGTAATTTGCCGAACTTCTTTGTAGCTCTCATGTCAATGATGTGGGATTGTTCCTGTACCTGTAAATCGAAATGAATAGATGTAAATGTACATGTATTACAATCCCAGCATTTGTGGAGAGAAATAGAGTCCCAATCAGGAAGCATTTTATTGAGCACACTTTTTATCAGCTTTTTATTAACACTTACAGGATGAAAGAGCAGTCCCGGATGTCCAGACTCCACTGCTTTGCAACAGTTTGTCCAGTAGCTACGTGCGGAAGGGCGTGGTTCTATGCGGAGAGGCGTGGTTTGAGGCGGGTAGGGGCGGGGTCTGTTCAGCCCGGCAAATTCAGAGCGGGACGCGGGGAACGGCGCGCGCACATATACGCACGAGCGAAGAGTCGAGACAGGAGTCTTGGCAAAAGTCTTGGTAAAAACTGGAAAGGGTTTGCGAGATCTGCACCATATGTGAGCTAATAAATCTGCTTTTCCTCGTTAAGGAGGCGCCGGTTTCTTCCTCATGGATTAGCTGAAACAGCTCCTCTCTCCACTTCCTCGTCCACTGGGTGAGTAACAGCTTCCAAAACAGTTTGTGACCGAATCCAATTTGGGATGGAAAGCTTAGGATCTCTCCGTGAAGTGTAAAAATGTGGCTTGGTGCTGAAAACGGGCTTTCGTTCCACCTTAAATGGTACTGCAGCTGAATTCTGGCGCCTGTATTTAAGGTTGAACGAGGAAATTTAGACTCGTTGACCTCGGTTCAAGTGACTTTTGCCGGGTAAATGCTTCACAAATCCACAGATGCACTACCACTACTGTTCTAGTATACATATTTACTGCAAATAACCACTTAGTCCTGTTTATCAGATATTTTTAGGCTGTTAGCGCTGTGCGCCCTTTTCCCTCACAGATGTGTTAGCAAACATGCTAACCCTCCAATCCCGCCTGATTTACAGTTACACGCATTTATAGGGAGAAAATAACGCTTCCTGTTCCGCTACAAATGTTTTTTTTTCGTCGTATTTTTACTGTTCAGTATTTGTACCTGTGCTAAAGTGAGTCTGTTAGCCACATGCTAACCCGCGATAAGACGACTCTGTTCAGTAGAATCGAATAAATAAACTGCTTTCACATATTCGTTTCGTTACTTTGTGGGGCCGACATTTGAAATCACGTTAACGAGTTGTGGTTTTAATCATTTTTAGTAGTTTTAGGGGCTGGAAATCCACCTCGTAAGTTCCGGTTGCGAAATCCCGCGCCAATATTTTAAAAAAGCAAGGACTCTGCGCGCGACACGCAAAAAAGCTCGCGCGCTCATTGGCTGCTTTTTTAGCGAAGAGGCGGGTGGACGTGCTCTATCCCTAACGCTGATTGGTTGTTTGCGGCATGTGGGCGTTGCCCGGACTTTTCTGGCGTATGATTCGATAGAACTGATGTCAGTTATTCCCGGTCAGTTCGGCTTATTTGAAATCAAAATAACTCTGATTTATGAAAAAACACAACTTGGAGCCGTTTAAGAAATTAGACATATTGAGTTAAAGCCAATCTCCACGATGCTTTCGCCGAGACTGTATAACGCTGTGAAGAAAAGGTAATTTTGAGTGCACATGAAATGTGTATAATTTACAGCGATGGTTCTAATTTAATTGACACACCTTAATTTCTCAAATCAGTTATTATTACTATTATTATTTTTTACCAACCTGCTGACCATATATACTTATTTTTTTCCTGCCTGTAGGTGGAAGATGTACAGCACTTTGGATGGTAAAAATTTAAACCAGAAACATAGGAGAAGCCCAAATAAATCAACAGCAGTTCATGAGAAGGTCAGTCAATGAGTTGTGAACTCTTTCCTACATGTTTGATGTCCAGGTGCAGAGAGCTCAGAGTTGGTCCTGGAGGACCAGTGTCTGGCACAGTTTAGTAGTTCCCCCAACTACTGGACAGCCCTGTTCCTCAAATCTGATCCTCAAGTACCCTGTGCTTTCATGCTCTCATCTTGTTTAGTTTTTTTCTCTTACCTGACACACTAGTTTATTTACAACCAATGAAACGAGTGTTTAACAGCAAAACTCAAAAAACATGCTGAGGACAGTAGGTTCTCTAAGAAAAACAGCTCTGTTGCACTTCACATCCAAGCACGAGAGTTTTGAATCAGTTCATGTTTCTGTATTATTTGCATACGGGTACTTTCCACTTGTATGACCCAAACTTTTTGGCTCCTTTTAGAAGAAGACCATGTTTGTGGAGCCTCAGACACCAGTGAAAGTCTCAGGGAAATCCACAGCACCCTCAGAGACGCAAAAAGGTATGGGTCCCCTAAAAACTCCCACCAAAGGCCCAGATGCTCTTGTGGGGGAACCATGGACCCCAACATCCAACCTGAAGATGCTGATCAGCGCAGCCAGTCCTGAGATCCGCAACCGTGAGAAAGAGAGGAGCACAGATGGCCTGAAGGTGGAGGATGCAGAGTGTTCATCTCAGGTACATCTGTTTTATATTGTTCTTTATCTACACTTCAACCCTGGCCTTAGTATAACACTGCTCTGGTTATTTTACAGTTTTCACTGCTCAAACACACCTGATTTAACTAATCTACTCATTAACTAACCTTTCTGAAGTTCAGCAGGACTGTTTCCCATCATAGAAGTTCTCCCTCTTCATCAGAGTCTGGTTAACACTGTAGCTGAGTGTTATCTGTGCATTTGAGTTTCTCTCTGTGTTTGCTGTGTCTTTTCGCTTACCTGGCTGGGTGCGTCTTGTCTTCCACAGGAACCCGAACCAGGAGAAGAATCCGAGAAGCTGCAGCTCAGCAGGAAGGAGAAAAGTCTCGGTTTGCTTTGCCACAAGTTCCTGGCTCGGTATCCAGACTGCCCCAATCCTGCCGTGAACAATGACATCTGCCTGGACGACGTCGCCACTGAACTAAGTAACTGCCTTGCTTTGCTGATCAGTAACCCACTAATGACACTACACACTTTAGAAAAATGTTCACATTTAGAGCTGTAGCCATCACCCAAAGCGGTGAACAAATCCTATAATGAGGAATAATAAATAACTTATAATTTAACTAAAGTGGATTATTAATTTGTATACAAGTGCCGTTTTGTTATTGATTATGATGCACATTAGATGTTGGTTACTAAAATATACAGTTAAAATTTACAATACAGCAAAAATAGAAAAGGCTCAAGCTGTAACTTGCATTTTTATGTTCATATTTTCAAGTATCGTATATCTTACAATAGTAGCCCGGACGTTTATTTAAAAAATGATCAGCGTTTAATGGAGGCAGGTTTTTTATTTCGCCTCGCAGATGGAATGGTGATGGTATTTATGGTCACAAAATGCCATGCAGCTTTTTTGCATTTATTTTACTAAAATCATCCCTCTGTCTGTTCGGCGGTGATACATTTTTGTGACGCTGCGGTTATTGAGGAAGTGGTTTAAACAGAGCTTAATATCCGTCAATAACCCTCAGATATCGCAACAGAAATGAGTAATTACAACCTTATAACTGTCTTCAGAAATCAGAGGTTTGTTTAAAGCCCTTTCAAACCTTTTAGGTACTAAATAATGTTAAAATCCAGAGGTAGAAAGTGAAAGCTTGTAGCTGCGCGTGCCTGTGAAAGTTGAAGGCGGGGTTGGTTACTATTGGAGACCGGCGTCTAATTGTTGCGACATCTCTTCAATCCTGGCGTTTATTGGAAATGGGCATCAATAAGAGACGGGCTATTATACCCTATATCTTCTAATAATATTTTAGACAAAAGCTGTGATTTTCAGACACAGCTACTACACTATAATACAATATGCTTAGAAATGATAACAGCTGCAATACATAGGTTAACACCACAGTAATGTATCTAAACAGAATAAAGTTCTTTCAAATATTAATAATCATTTATTAAAGATCCTAATGATTTCAGTGTCACATAATTACAAACATTAGCGCAGGGGGAGGATTTTGATTATAACATTTCTCGTTATTCTCGTGCAGATGTGGAGCGCAGACGTATTTACGACATCATGAATGTCCTGGAAAGCCTTAACATGGTGAGTCGGCTGGCTAAGAACAGGTATACGTGGCACGGACGGGCGAGGCTGGCACAGACTTTGGCAGCTCTGCGGCAGGCTGGAGAGGGGAACCGGTATGGTCAGCAGATGCAGCAACTACGTCAGAAGAGCCTGGAGCAGGAATTTGAGCTGGAGGGAGAGGAGAAGGAGAATGAGGAGGATGGAGAAGGACAGAAAGAGCTGAGCTTCATCTCTGAAAGTGGAGGAGACACTAAAACAGGTGAGTTATGCGTTCAGGACCATTTCTATGATCACATGCACAAACACTTAGACCCAAAGCCACAGGGGAAGTCATTTCAGTACGACTATGTTATTTAAAGGAAAAAATTAATTACTTTTCTGCATTAGCCTCATAGCTACAGCAGTGGACCCCAAGAGGCAAACATGTTTTAGCTGATCGACTCCATTTCAGGTCAGGGGGTAATTAGAGGAATAGTTCAAAAAAGCTGTAGAAATTCTTGGAACAACTTTTATTTACCTTCTCGTCCTCCTTTCCTTCCTGCAGCCAGCAGCCGTAAGGACAAATCCCTGCGGGTGATGAGTCAGAAGTTTGTGATGCTGTTCCTGGTTTCCAGTCCTCGTGTGGTCAGCCTGGAGATTGCTGCAAAAATCCTCATTGGAGAGGATCAGGTGGTGGACCAGGACAAGAGCAAATTCAAGAGTGAGTTCTGGAAGACATTTAGGGGATGCTGGGTCACTGCACGTCTCATATCTGCATTTTATTCATTTTACTGTAATTATAAACATTTAATTACTCTGTAATGCTGATCATGAATGAAGACTCGGTCTTAATTTTTTTTCTACATGTTTTACAACTGCAGATATACACAACCAGTGAAAAGTTTTAGAACACCTAATTTTTCCATTTGATTAATAAATGATGTTAAACCAGGGAGTCAAAGAGAGTTTATCAAAAGCCTTTGGACAATTTAGTTAAGTTATTCACTGTAATCACACTGTTTATATTACCTGGAATACTGGGGTAAAACATGGTGTATATATTAAAAAATGTCATCTGATCTCATTTCCTGTTTGAGTGTGTCTTTTATATTTGTGTCATCATTGTGCCTCTTGTTTTTCTGTGATTTTAGCTAAAATCCGTCGACTGTATGACATTGCAAATGTTCTGAGCAGCCTGGAGCTGATTAAGAAGGTGCATGTGACAGAAGATCGGGGAAGGAAGCCGGCCTTCAAATGGACCGGCCCAGAGGAGCTGCCTTTACCACAAGGTTGGTGTTCTCCTTATTTTGGTCAATTATGCCACAATTCTCTTCCAGATTTAAGATGGACAGAACACCTAGAACAACTGCATGGATCATAAAGTTTTAGACAAGGTGTAGCCTGAAAACCTCCAATATATTGTAACTGTGTAAAAACAAGCAGCACAGCACGTCAACTTCCATCAATCTAGTTATTTCATTACAGTGGCACCTGTCCAGGTGGGTTCTGTTAGTCAACAAGTAAACGGTCAGTTCTTGAAGTGCTGGAGGCAGGAGTGTAAGGATCTGAGGGTCTTATTGTGGTGATCTCACAGAGGTCTTGTGGAGTGTTCCAGGTCTGCAGTACCTTAGTACACCCAGGTTGTTGTTCATTCGTTTGGTTCTCTGACAGATTTGGATGTTGCCACAACAACGGCAGCATCATTACTCTCGCGTCCACTGGAGTCCCGTGCCTCGTTGGACAACTGCACCAAAAACCTCTTTTGCTCGCCTGGAGGCAAACGGGGCTTCACCCGTCACCACTCACTCGTCAAATTGGCCAAGAGCATCCAGGACGACAGAAGAAAAATAAACTCAGCGCCTACCAGCCCCATCAAAATGACCAGTGAGTATAGATTCCCTGCACCACTGACCCTGTTCACTTTCCAGATGGTCATTTATTGCCTAAAATACATTTCTTCTTCCTTCTTTCAGGTGAAGCTGTAAGTGGAGGGCTGTCCCAGCTTGCGGCAATCTGTAAAATGCAGCTGGACGAGCAGGCAGTGTAAGGAAAACTGTCAATGTTCTGTAAATGGATGACATATACCTTGTGTGTAAAGTAACATTTAAAGCTTTGTTTACTCAGCTTTACTTGTTTACTTTAGCAGACTTTATTCCCCAGAGTGATTTACAGTTCTAGATAACGGACTCTAGCCCAAATAGTCTTTTGGTTCAGCAATGGCCTTCTGTCCGGCCGTTCATGTGTAGGAATGTGCAATGTTCATAGTCATTTTGGAACAGAACAGGAACAATCCATTAGGAGTGACCAATATGACAAAAAAAATTACATCACTATAATTTGAGCGATTTTTCCTCGATACACTATATCCAGCAGTATGGATCATCTTTTAAGATGGAACAAATGAAAAGAGCCAGCAGACCCATAAAGAAAGTGATGATTTGTAAGATAACTGGACAGTTGCTTTTGTATTAAGTTGTATCTAATTGTCCAAATGTCCAAATCTGGTTTTAGGGGAATTCATAAGCAGCCAAACCTAGAAGATGCTGCAGAAGTTAATCCAGATATCTCTTTGATGTCTCCTGGAGCTTCCTCAGCCGGATCTGTACCACACCTTGGACCCACCTGCCCTAAAGGGGGACATTTTCCTGTCCTGCCAGCAGGAGTCTCCTACCTCCCCTCTCCCTGCTCCTCTCTTATACCCGTGTTGCTGCCGCAGCCCCAGATGGGCCGGTCCTACGCTCTTTATGTCCACCATGCCTCTGTCAGGCCGCACCCTTTGGCCAGGCCACCACCCACAAGCCTGGCTGTGCGGTCCATGACCTTCGAAAGCCCTGGTGGACCCAACACCAAAGCATCACCGGTCACCATGGCAGCCGCAGTTCAAGCAGCTCAGGCACATGGTCATGACCCGGCCAGTCCACCTCTGAAACGAGCATGTGCGGAAACGGGGCCGGAAGGAAGTCCATCCAAGATCAAACGGGCCGAGGTGAGCTCAAAGGTTAGTGTTGTTTTTGGGGGGTTTTTTGGGGGGGGGGGGCTATCTGCATTAGTCTGATAAAAGGTCTAATGTCATTCACTCGTGTCGTCTACAGAGCAGTTCCCCAAAACTGGGCGAGATCCTGCAGGCTCGTCTGAAGGCGCGACGAGGGGCGATCAAGTCCAGCCGGCCGTCTTCCAGAGCGCTGCACCTGGACCCCGAGTTCACTAAACCTCCTGAGCCTCGCGGCGCTCCCCTGGAGCACAGCCTGGAGAACTTTTTGGAGAAGGAGGAGAAAGTGCAGCAAGAGAGCAGCGAGAAAGGACTGACCCCAACACAGTCGGGGCTCACCCAGAAAAATAGCCCATCGGGGCAGGAGGCACAGTCTGGACACATACACACTGAGGTAAAGAAACTTTTAGGCTGTTTTTAATGAATAAACCAATACATACAATAGTGAAAGTTTTTGCGCACATATAATCAATTATTTTAGTTTCTGTTCAAGTCAGTGCTACTGAATCATTTCCTTTAGACCAATGTTGGGATTTATTTTCCCATAATGGGCGTCTCCCACTCATTATGCGGATCGGTGCCTAATTAAAAAACAAACCTTTTCGAGATATTTATATTTACAGATTTAAACGACTTGCGCTGAGAAAAACATTTCTGGTCCTCACTCAGCAACGTGATATTCTTCTTTGCTTTTTCTTTACCAAAGCGTTCCCTCTTTTACTGTTTTTTAAATTGGACCTGTGCCCAGCACTCCAACGTCCCATATTTGCAGAAAATATTAATTAATACTGAAACCGCCCATGTTTGCAAAATAATTTTTAATTTATACTGAAACCACCCATGTTTTTTAACTGCACTAATGGTGGAGTGATATGAAACCGCAAATCTGAAGCACAAAATCCATTTCCATGACAACGGGTGTGATCAGAATCTGTAGAAGTACTTATGTACATATTTTATACAGATGTAATGGATAATTTCAGAATGTAGCTGTTCTACTAATCATTGGTTTGTTTGGTTATTCTAATCTGTCTGTCTGTCTATCAGACTTTAATACCCACAGGTTATTTGATTCCAGTCCCCCAGCAGCCCTTGCTTGGCTTTAAGGAAACCCAGAGCTCGAATGAAGCTCCTAAAGCCTCCACACCCACGTACAACATCTACCACACACCGACTGCAGGTACGTCAGCATTCAGGCTCATCAGTGCTGCTGAAATGATGAGAGAAAATTAGTAGAAAGCCCAGAACAAAAAAATCAATGCAATAAATGTAAAATCCTAGTTTTGAAGCTAATAAATACGTTGTTTTAGTCCCCTGTATATTAGTCGAGATACCTGGTTATGTAAAATGTGTATTCACAATGTTTTTTATTCAGATTTGATTTATTTTTCTTATCTCTCTGCAGGCTCCAGACCTCCCCTTCCTCAGGAGTTCACCCCCACGAGCCTCCCTCTGCCTCGGGTGCCCTCTCATTCCCCTTTCTCCCCCAGCCCGGCCATCCTGAACTTCACCCTGCAGAACCTTGGTCTGATCCCCAGCCCATCCACTCCAACCCCCACACACAGTGGAGTAGCTCTGGACCCTCAGGGTGTGGCTCCACATGGCATGATCTTTGTTAAACCTGTTTCTCCAGCAGGAGCATTGTCTAATGGAGGGCTACACGGCCAACCTGTTACTTTCTTCAGCCTGCAACAGGTGAACACCCCCTCCCAATCCCACCACACCACACACACACACGTACTTTTATTACTATAATTTGTGAGGACTCCCTCTGACTGCAGTTGTACTGCATCTGAATAATGATCTACAGCAGAGCCGAACAATTATTCATTTTTATATCAGAATTAGTTTGAAAATATCTGATTGCCCTAAATTCTTAGGTATTGAGGTGTTTTAATTGAAGAAACTAATAATAACAATGGCACACTTCATCCTCAAGCTTGAAAATAACTTATTGGTATGACAATCTCTTCAAAGAAAATTGCAACATTTATTTTGCAAACAAAATACAGTTTTTTGGGGTTTTTTTGGCAATTACATATTTTCCCTCCAATTATTCAGTCCTTGTATGTGAACAACTTTAAGTACCCTCCCTCAGTTTAGTACCATAAAGTAAATGTTCAGCTCATTAAAGGCCACAAAACTCCTTTCACCTACAGAATGTGTATGTTTTCCCAACATCATGAGGACCTGATTGTAACCCAATTATAGGCAGTATTATTGTTTAATTTAAAAGCACTAATCTTCATACACTTAATCAATGGATCAGTAGATTGACTGAGGAATCGGTTCTTTGGTTTATTTTCTACACTCTGTGGATGTGGTTTCAGTGATTGGTCTCCATTTTTGGCATAAATGAGTCATTGACCATGTCCTGATCTCCTCCTTTTAGCCACTCATGACCACACCCAAAGGTGGACCTTCATTCCAGCACAGTTTCTTCCACACCCCGGTGTCTTCTCTGCCCACCTTGACCACGCCCACAGCACCCAGAAACATCTACATCCCCCAGAGGAAGCTGGACGTCAGCTCAGAAGGCTCTTAAAGATGAATTTCCCTGTTTCTGAGATGTCCGCTGCCAAACTAAGACGTTGTGTGTGTGTGTGTGTGTGTGTGTGTGTGTGTATGTGTGTGTATTCATTACTTGACCGGTACTGTAGGTGCTGTTTTCTCCCTCTGTCTCTGAAGTCCTAGTGTTTTCAGTGTATGAACTCTCTGGAAGATTGAGTGGTGCTTTCTGCCCGATCAGGACTCCAAATATAGCTCAGTCCAGCTGGGTTTACTCTGAGCCTCGAAACACACTCTCACAAACCCTGGACACTGTAATCCAATAGACTTGACATTAGCATTCAATCTGCTAGTGTTCCTTCCGCATTGGTTCACTCTGTAAAAATACAAAATGCTGTAACTGAGTGTGGGTTTCCAAAAAAAAAAAGAACAAAAGGGTATTTCACCCCCCTCAGTATTTCAGGGATTTTCTACCAAATGTATAAAAGTCAGGAACTAGAGGTCGTCTTGATACTGGTGCTACATGTACCCTAAAATATTACCATGCCATGTTTATGGCACTGTGCCATGTTTATAGGAGAAACCTTGAGGAAGATTAAGTATTATAGCTGGATAAATTAAAAAAACTGTAGTTGTCTTACAGCTGTGTACAATTGTTAAAACCCCTGCAAATGGGGTTGTATGCAAAAGAGTGACGAATGTGCATTACATATGGCTAATCTTTAATTATTTTAAATAATATGAATAAAAAATTACTACTATTTTGAAAGAATTGTTGCACGTGGGTATTGTAACTAATAATTATACAAGCAGATTTCTAAGCTACATTTCAAATTGGTTGTTATGTGCTACATAGAAAATCAATCCAAAATGTCTTTAATAATAAATTAAAGACCCTTAATAAAAAGAAATTGCTGAATCTCTACAATACTAAGATGTTTGTTCAGCATTTTGATTTTATATGATTTCTGAAAGCACACCTTGTTATTTTGTGCAAGCTTTTTCAGTGGTTTTCCATTGTAAACTAGTTAAGAGGTTTTCCCTTCAGACTAAAAAAAAAACAAGCGACACTAATGTGTTCTGTTTATAGAAGGGAGGAATCAATAATATTTTATCTTTAAACGTATTAAAGAGACTTTTATTTTGATAGTTCCAAAACGGTGCTAGACCTGGTTCTCTTATGTAAATGGTAAAGGAAGTCAGAGACTCCTATACACAACACACTGTCTGCTCTACAGTGGACCAATCACAATAATGTATTGTAGAACTACGGTGGCCCTGAAGTGCAAATCACAATAACAAATTGAGAAACACAAAAGCAGAATCACAACAACAAATTGAGGAACACAAAAGCAGAAACAATTACATTAAAGAAACTAAAAGGGGAGGTACCAGTCAGCAACAGGAGACATCGCTCATTGGACGACCGCGCTGTTCATCTTTGGAACCGTTACTC
>JBBIGC010022029.1:0-12629 GCA_037576955.1 Lepidarchus adonis | reverse complement strand
AACACATTACTCTTAGTCATTAACACAGACAGCGAGAGCTACAACATGAACTATATAGGGAACATTACTATCTGGGAAACATTCTGTAGGCAATATTTAGGTGGAGATTGTACTGTATGTGTCTAGATGCTGAGGTGGGCACAGAACAGCTGAGTCTTGAGGTTCTTCGTGAACATAGAGAGAAAATCTGCAGTTCTGATTTAGTTGGCTGCTATATCAGTGAGGGAGAACAACAGCGCTGTGCAGATGACTTTACTGTGTTGTCTATTTATTTATTTATTACAGGCATCCAAGGCCCCAAGGGCTTTCCAGGGCCGACTGTTCCAGGATTTCCTGGTTTTCCTGGACGGAAAGGAGATAAAGGATCTCATGGGCAGCCAGGTAGACACTTTACATTGTTTATGTGGAATTCATGTGAAACCAATCATATAGGCCTACAACATATTTCACGCAAATACATAAACGCCGGTCCTGCCTCCACAGATTGTAGCAAATTTTACTGAAGTGAAAGTACTGAAGAACTTGCTTCCAAAAGATTCATTGCAGGGGTGCCCATGTATATTGTTAAGGTTTTTAGGACTATATCTATTATAATCCATAAATTCCTATACAGTTTCTACTCTTCTCTCAAGCTGAAATACTTAACTGTCAAGCAGAAATTCTCTTCTCTAAAGCTAAAATACTCTTCTGTCAAACAGAAATAGTCTTCTCTAAAGCTGAAATACTTTTCTCTAAAGCTAAAATATTCTTCTGTCAAACAGAAATACACTTCTCCCAAGCTGAGATAATCTTCTGTCAAGCCGGAAATATTCATCTCTAAAGCTGAAATACTCTTCTCTAAAGCTGAAATACTCTTCTCTAAAGCTGAAATACTCTTCTCTAAAGCTGAAATAATCTTTGCTCAAACTGAATTTCTCTTCATGCTAACAGAAATACTCTTTTTTTTTGTGCACATGACTTTTGACACAAAACTAACGCCATAACAAACAGAATGTGCTTTTATCGTGCATCGAGCCAGTGCGCATGTTTATGTTTATGTACTTTGTAAAGTATGTTATGGGCCTAACTGTGTTTGAACTTTTCTTAGGGCTTGATGGTTACGCTGGCCAGCCAGGGCAGAAGGGCCTTCGTGGACCTTCAGGAAGAACAGCTCAAGGGGTCCTTGATAGCTTCCTGCTGACCAGACACAGCCAAAGCATTGTAGTGCCCACCTGCCCACAGGGTACCAAACTAATCTACTCGGGATACTCCCTACTCTTCATCAATGCAAATGAGAGGGCCCACGGACAGGACCTAGGTAACCTATGCACCATTCCCATCAGTTTCCCATCAAGGTCGTTCAGCAGTAAAATTGACTATATTATATAACCAGATTGCAAGATTATGTATTACTTAATTCATAAATATTGTTCCCTCCACCTAAAAAGCTTTGTCCACCCCATCCATGTATTTAGACTTTGAAGGGCTCTTGTCATTGGAAAGTTTTTAGTACATAAAACATTCCAAAAAATGGATACTAAACTGCAGCACATTTTATCTGTATCTGCCTATTTTGCCTACAGCAATTTAGTTGTGCCCACATATGCTTTTAAATTATAGAGGATCTGTAACCTGAGGCATAACACAGGGCGCCCAGTTAGATACTTATATCAGTCTTAAAGTAACAGTAAGTTAGGATGTATAATTGTAAGAGATATGGAGAAGTTGGAAAATTGCCTTATGAATTGGTTTGGGGTTAGTGCTCACAGCAAGAAGGTCCTTGTGTTGGCCTCTTGTCCAAGGTGAACCTGCCCTGGATTATGGTCACCTGGGATAAGCTCCAACTTCCCAGCAACCTGAAATAAATAAAGCAATTTGGACAATGGATTGATGAACCAATGACAAAACATTGGGGCTGCAGGTTCAAATCCTGACCCAGGTTCCACGGAGGAACCCTAGAGTAAGGTACCATCTGGTTACACTGCTCCCAGAAGCTGTTGATAGTTGCAACCTGCTTCACGTGTGTAGGGGCTAAAGGTCACATTACATTGTGGTGCAATTTGTGTTTCACAATGTTTCACACACAAAAGTGTTAAAAAACGCAAAACATTAGCATTAACAGTAATCTGCATGTATTAAATCTACACCCACTTTTTTGCAAATTTCTCTATGCTATAGATGTATATATATATATATATATATATATATATATATGTGTGTGTGTGTGTATGTAATATAGCAAAACTAAAGTAACTCTAGACTTAAAACTACTACATCCACAATGGATGTCCCATTAAAGGAATAGAGGCAACCAAAGAGAGGGGAACAAAATAGGAAATAGGAAAAAATAGGAAAATAAGAAGTCCCTCTGTAGAGGTGAGACTATCCTCAGCCCCTCAACCGAGGTCAAGGTGGAAATGTAACCTGGACATGGAGGTGTGGACCGTGTGTAAAAGGAAAGGACGTCCCACCAAAGACTCATTGAGAAAACAAACAGGAGGAACAATAGTGGGCTCCAAGCGCAACCCTGAGCTGAACTCGTTTGGATGTCAACAGAATTTATTTTACATCTTTTATATCTGTAACATTATTCTAATTCCTATTATATAACATATATTTCTTTATGCCTTGTCTCTTTTCTTATTTCTCGTACTTTTATTTTCACATTTCTTCAAGCTCTGTATGATGAATGACCTCTGTGTATGATAAAGTGCTATAGAAATAAAGTTTCTTCCTTTCAGTCTGTGTAGATGGAAGTCTATGGAGAGGGGTTCACTGTTTTGTTGTCTTCCTCAGGTACTCTGGGGAGCTGCCTGCCTCGTTTCTCCACCATGCCCTTCCTCTTCTGTGACAGAGAGACCACCTGCCGCTACGCCTCCCGCAACGACTACTCCTACTGGCTGAGCACGGAGGAGCCCATGCCCATGAGCATGGATCTGATCAGGGGGGACGTTCTGGCCAAATACATCAGCAGGTTACTCATTAGAAGTTGCATTTCTAGGGTTTGACTCACTTTTTGGAAACAATTCAATCTGATCTAATTTATTTATTAGATTCAGAGTCAGAAAAGTTTTTCCAGATTTTCTGCCCAATTCAGTCATTTTCATCTCCACCCACTAGGTAGGACTCCCAGAATCACACCATACCACCAGCTTCCTTCAAGTCACCTGAAGCTCCGCCCAAATCTTCTCAAACCAAACTAATGAAATGTCACTGGGCAGCAAAATGAAAATGCTAAGAGAGAGAATGCTAACCATTAGTTCTTTTACGTTAGCGAACAGATGCACAAGCTGATGAGCATTGGATTTCTGTATAAGTATGGTAGCTTTATTTACTTTATTCAGAATTAATACTAACTGAATACTCACTGGTTGGGTTAGGTATTTACAAGGAAGTAGGGTAGAAATAGTAGAACCAATATAGCAAGGTTTGGTGTATTTGCACAGAAACAAACAGTAGGCCAAATTATTGAGCACATTTTTAAATATTATAATTCAAGAGAGTTTTGGAAAATATTAGCTTATATTTATTTGCTTTCATTATTTATTTATGGAAATTGTTATTTTAATATTAACGGAAGGGTTACATTTCAGGTCAATGTTAATTAAAAATGTCTATTGTATGTCGTATCCATGACAGTGTAATATTGTGTGTACGTGTCTTAGATGGTGAAAACTCCAATACATGACGTATATATCTGTTTTTTTATCCAAATTACAGGTGTTCAGTGTGTGAGAGCACAGCTAATGCCATTGCCATCCATAGCCAGACCACACAGACCCCTCAGTGTCCTCAGGGCTGGTTTTCACTATGGACAGGCTATTCTTTTGCCATGGTACTACTCTGTTGTGACTATAAATAACTCCACCGAAACCTTGGTCTCACTAGAAAGAAGCAGTACCATCCTGTAACACAGAAATTCATAAGTATAACAATAAGTTGAATGAGTTTATATATATAAAGTATCAGTACTTAAATGTATTACAATATACCATCATTATATAACATCATTTCACTTTAGAATGAGTGGTTTACACATTTTTTGCATTTTTCAGTACACTTCACCACTCTCCTCTCTGTCCCAGCAAACTGGTGCAGGTGCCGAGGGCTCTGGACAGCCCCTGATCTCTCCCGGATCCTGTCTGGAGCA
The DNA here is from genome assembly GCA_037576955.1 of Lepidarchus adonis. Classification (NCBI taxonomy): domain Eukaryota; kingdom Metazoa; phylum Chordata; class Actinopteri; order Characiformes; family Lepidarchidae; genus Lepidarchus; species Lepidarchus adonis. Next base: position 8,500 of record JBBIGC010022029.1, on the reverse strand, counting down.
CTTCCGCCAGGTTCCCTTCATTGAGTGTCATGGCCGTGGCACATGTAACTACTACCCAGACTCCTACAGCTACTGGCTGGCCTCCCTTGATGCAGGACGGATGTTCAGGTGAGCATACGCGGGGTGCTGAGCTGGACTATAAGCTTAATCTGACTGAAACCTATACTGGGGGTCCTAGAGTTACGTTGGGCTTCTGTTCTTCTGAGCACGACGTAACAAGAATTTCGAAATATGTTGAATAACTTGTGCGAGTAACGAGGCTGTGGAGGCTTTATTGAACAGCACTGTGCTTTATTATCAGCCGGCAACATGCATGAACGAGTAACGCATATAGCTAACACCAATTTCTCTCGTGACCATTACAGTAACGCATTAGGAAACGTTGCTCCAGATAGAAATGCTCTTTTTAATGGCACACACTGTTGCACTGAAAACTGCATACATTACTATAAGCATTTAGTAGGCATTCAACTGCATTCTACTACCATATATGACAGTAAAAATGCACATAAAAACAAACAAGAGCCAGCGACATAACTACGAATTGTTGTATGTCGAGTGCGACTTAACTCGAGGACCCCGTCTACGATACTACAGTCAACAACATATTAATGGATTAATTACAAGTCCAGGCCAGAGGTGCACAATTCCAGGCTGTAGGGTCAACGTCTTTTACAGTTTGGCTATTTCCCTGTTCTAACACATTCCAATCCCAGAATTCGCTCCTGGACGTTTTTCTTACAAAATAGTTCCCATCAAAACACGATTGGTCAATTCCTCTTCTCAGTTTGGCTAGTAGTTAATCTAACATGTGGGGTTTACTGTTCAGCACCTGAAGATCTAACCAATGAGGGAACTTGCTCAACTTAATTTATTAAGATACCATATAGCAGTGCCCATATAAGTCAGGCCTGGAGCACAGTTTGGTAGCTCCCCTCCTTAAACACTCTCACTACACCTGGCAATGAACAGGTGAACTGATCCAGGGGTGTTTGTTCAGGGAAATCACCAAAGCTGGACATTACTGCCAATTGAGTGAAATAAGTATTTGATCCCCTAGCATAACAAGACTTAGTTCTTTTTGGCAAAACCCTCGTTGACAGCACAGAGGTCAGACATTTCTTGTAGTTAATGACCAGGTTTGTGCACACAGCAGGAGGAATTTTGGTTGACTCCTTTTTGCAGATCAGCTCTAAATCATTAAGGTTTTGAGGCTGTCGCTTGGCAACTCGAAGCTTCAGCTCTGAGTTTTCTATGGGACTAAGGTCCAAAGACTGGCTAATCCACTCCATGACCTTAATACGCTTCTTTGTGTGCCACTCCTTTGTTGCCTTGGCTTTTTGCTTTGGGTCATTGTTGTTGTTTCCACCTCCATGCTTTACAGTCCCAGCTGCCTTGAGATCATTGACAAGCTCCTCCTGTGTAGTTCTTTTTTCATCCTCACCCCAGGAGGTGAAATCTTACGTGGAGCCCCAGGCCGAGGTTGACTGATTGCCATTTTGTGTTTCTTCCATTTTCGAACAATTGGACCAACAGTTGTCTCCTTCTCACCAGCTTCTTGCTTATGGTTTTGTAGCCCATTCCAGCCTTGTGCAGAGCTACAATCTTTTCTCTGACATCATTAGACAGTTCTTTGGTCTTGCCCATGGTGGAGAGGTCAGAGTCTGATTGATTGATTGTGTCTGTGGACAGATGTCTTTTATACAGGTGACTAGTTGAGACAGGTGTCTTTATTGTGGGTGACGAGTCTGTGGAGCCAGAACTCTTAATGGTTAGAGGATCAGATACTTATTTCAAATCAAATATTTTATATAATGGGATTTTCTGGATTTTCTTTTTAATATTCAACCTCTCACTATTAAACCATTAAAATTATAAACTGTTCATTTCTTTGTCAGTGGGCAAGCTTCCACAATCAGCGGGGGCTCAAGTAATTATTCACTCCGCTGTATTTATTGGCTTATTTATTTATTGCCTTATTTTTAAATTAATGTATTGGCTTGTTTACCAATTTTTATTTATTGGCTTGCTTACTAAATTATGTATTTATTTTTGTTAATTAATTTCATTATTTATTTATGCAAATGGTTATATAAAATGTGAATGTCCATTTCAGGTCAAATGTTCCTGCATGTTCATTCAAATGTTGAGTGTACGTTGCTGGATAAATGCCAGTGTAATATTGTGTGTATGTGTCTTACAGTAAACCTGTGCCTCAGACGGTGAAAGGCCCTGAAATGACAAGCGTCATCAGTCGCTGCCGTGTCTGCATGAAAGCAGTGTGAAACGAGCCAATGAGCTGTCCAGATATTTGTATATAGAAACAATGGTGCACATAATTAAATAAAAAGCCTAGCAGACGTAGCACCACCTGTGCCTGTATACATTGTGAGAAAAGATGCAGAATTATCTCCTAGGCCTGTTTTCATTGCTCACATTTACCTATGGCTGAACTGAATCTATAGCAAGAGTGTGTTTGGCTTTAATTGCCCCATGGAAGCACCTGAGTTAGTCCCGTGTCCCTCAGGTCTTGGTTCTCTGTTCTTATTCCACTTCGGTGATGTGTAGATTTTCAGATTAAATATTAAGCGAATCCTCTCACTGTATGTGTCTCCTTTCAGCCAATAAAGCATTAGGAATGCTGTGGTCATAGCTGTGGTCATAGCTGTGGTCATAGCTGTGGTCATAGCTGAAAGACAATGCCACTGAATGTTCCTTTATAGAAATCCCAAACTGTTCACAGTGGTGGTGACTGGAACCAGACGTCTGGTTCCGCTATAAGCTCCCTCATAGAAAGTTCTTACTGAAATGCTGATAGTCACATGATGTCTGTGAGGTTTTATAAGAATTGGGAAGTTGGTTATCGTATTTCCCCAACAATAGGCTAATAATAATAATAATAACAACAATAATAATAATAATAAATATTAAAATAGAATTAATTATTCATTCTGGATCACACAGTCAATGTAAATCACCCTGAAATTAAAAAGAAACCTACTACTACTAATAATAATAATTACATAATATTATTAGTTATAATGGTAATAATGATTAAAATACATTGACAATAATAATACAACAATATTAATACATTTTATGTAATACAAAAAATTTATAACAATTAATACTATTTTTAAAACATTTATTTAATTAAAAACAATAGATCATTTTCAAGACTTATTTAACTGTTTGGGAACTTAAACACAAGTCCTAGCGATGCTTATAGTATTTCTTATCTAATATTTCTTCTCTGAGATTTCAGTAAATTATTTTACACGAAGCAGAAAGACGAGAAGACACAAGCTGAGCTCACAGTGCTTCAGAAATGTGTTCTGATAATACAGTAAATATGGTCACGATTCATCTTCCTCCATCTGAGGTTGTCAGTAGCAGTAGAAAACTCTGGTCCCAGAATGGCCCCACTCCCCAACACAAATGACATCATCATCTATTAGGAGAAACCATCCAGAGATGCTGACATAGAGGCCATCGAGACTTTATGGGCTAGAAAGGTCAGCGCTGAGGTCAGTGTAGCAACACAGCGATGCAGTGGGCAGCCATTAGCAGTTTATTGCTGTACTTCATCTGGGGTAAGTAGAGTCAGCTCTAAGCTGAGCCTGGGGAACTCGCCAGAAAAGTGGCTGACGATGGAAAAATGAGACAATCCTGACTGGTAACCCGGTGGAGTCCAGCACGCGTTCATGATTCACCTTTAGGGCCTGTGTTGTAAAAGCTCTCCAGGCGAAGATCATTTCATTAAAGCCTGCAGTATAAATGTTCGGCCTGGAGGCCGGGTGCAGAAGAGGAACAGCACCATCAAGCTTGACACCTCCCGCTACCGACTGAAGCAATGCCCGTCTCATCGCTCCACCTCTCTCTCTCCCTCATGTGTCTGCTCGTGGCCGTGGGCGTCATATCATGCGGCCGGTCTCACATGGTCTTGAACTCCGCTCTGGAAGGCTCTCGTGGAGCTCCAGCTGGAGAAGAGGTTGGTGGTATCTGGGCTAAATCCAGATCGATTTTAAGCTCTGGAAGAATTCATTATATTATTCCAAAAATGAAAAAAAAAAAAATATATATATATCTTTTAAAAATGTATTGTTAATAATTTAGGGTAACTATAGATTATTATTTAAATATTTATATATTATATATTTTTTAAAAAAATATTTATTTCTTTGTAAATGCACTATGGGGGGGAGGGGCCTGTGTGAAATGGGATTTCAAAACACTACGTATTGTGTATATGGGAATATTGACAATAAACCTCTCTTAAAACTTGAGATAATTATTATATATATTTGTCCAATCCAGGCAGATATTGTCATATTATTTTTAAAAAAAATTATCAATATCGGCAGATGTACAGGAAAAATATCTGATATTGGATATCAGCATCAGACCACAAATCCAACATCTGGGCTTCCCTACTTTAGCTCAGAGATCAGCCTGGAGCCAAACTCTAGACCCAGACCATCCCTGTTTAGACATGTGGTGAGCAGTAATTGAGGGCCTCAAGTATGATCGCTTATCAATATTTATATGCATGACTCATAGGTAGGCTATGAATATGATTAATAAACATTACCTTAATATAATACAGAGCAGCAGGATCGACCCAGTTGCACCACTGGACTGAAAACTATGTGATTGGCATCAAATAGACAAAACCTTCATGTAACCGGTCATTCAGAGTGACCTCGGTGTGACTCAGACTTCTTTACAGTGGTGGTGAATGGAACCAGACATCAGCAAAGACACTCTCCACCTCCAGCGACGCTCCTCGTCTTCAGTGTGTTTCTATCAATCAGAGATTATGTTAAAACAGTTTTAGGCCCAAAAGTTTCTCCAAACTCTGGTAGAACACCATCTCCTGAGTGAAGGAGCTTTGAGAGGAACCAGCTGTCTGGTTTCATTCTCCACCACTGCAAATGATGCCTGTATCTCTAAAACAACGGGTTTGATACCAAACCATCCTGAATAGATTTGTATTAAATTAAGGAGAATTTTTGCAAAAACACAAAATAATTAATTGATTTAGAGTTCAGAGTCCATTAGATATTGAAGAAATTGCTTTTTGGGTTTTTTTTTGGTACAGATCCAGTCTATTCCAATGTAATTCTGGAGTAAAGTTATCATGTTATGTCTTATTTTATTAAATGATTGAGAAATCAGATTTTCCACCATAATTATTGTTAGAAGTTGGTAGCAGTCTTCTCCTCCCCTCAGAACGTCTCTCTCTGTGTATGATGCCATGATGGTTTCCCTTGAATGTGCAGACACCAGAGAGGTTCAGCCTCCCCGAGCTCCAGTGGATGCTCAGCAGCTCTGAGCTGGGACCCGTGCAGGTGGAGGACCTCCCTCAGAGCAGGAGCGAGCTCGTGCGGAGAGACAACACGGTGACGCCCAAACCCGTCAACTGCATGAACTACTTCTGGAAGTCCAGGACAGCCTGCTGACCACATCTCCGCCTCGGTCACCATGCTGCCAACCCCCCACCTCCCCGACCCGGTCTGCATCCCCGAGAGGGGAACCCGCAGCACCGCGAGCCTCTGTGATTCTCATAATTGTAGCGATTGTAATCAAATGTCCCAAGGTCTCAGTACCATTCTGCTCTGAAGCACAAATTGCTTGAAATAAACTGAATTCAGCATTAAATTGGACTTTGTTCATTATATACACAGGGGTTCTCGAGTTAAACCCACCTCATTTCCTGCACCAGAGTCTACATAGTCCACAATGCATTGCTCCTCATTAAACACGCCAAATTCCACAACATGGAAGCACAACATAGCACACATATAGCTAACGCTAGTCTCTCTCGCTCTATTACCGTAAAGATTTTAATAGTTCTACTACAGTTGCCACTCCCACAATTAAAACTTACTTTCCACCTCTTTTCCACTCGTATTACCCACCTGTTTTCCTGCACCAGACACTACATAGTCCACAATGCATTGCTCCTCATTAAACACACCAAATTCTACAACATGGAAGCACAACATAGCACACATATAGCTAACGCTAGTCTCTCTCGCTCTATTACCGTAAATATTTTAATACAGTTCTACTACAGTAAGTGCTGCCAATCAGGGCTCTCGCTGACACGCCCAGAATTAAACTTACTTTCCACCTCTTTTCCACTCATAGTACCCACCTGTTTTCCTGCACCAGACATTACATAGTCCACAATGCATTGCTCCTCATTAAACATGGCAAATCCCACAACAACTTGGAGCACAAATGCTGTAATTATTATATTTTTTAAGGAGCAAGCGACATAATCATGAATTGGGACCCCTGTATTTCAAGGTTCATTTGCCTAAAGAAATTAATTTGCAACCCAGAAAATCTTAGAAGACCTGGTATAATGGAAAAAAACACTTAGATGTAGGAAGTAGATATTTCAAACCTTTTAGTTAAAAAAATAATAATAAAAAAAAAAAAAAATTAAAAAAAAAAAAATATATATATATATAATTATTTAATAATAATTCTTTAATTCTCCAAAACGCTTATGAAATTCAGGTGGTGGGAAAGCTGGAGCCAATCCCTGCTGACTATACGCCCAATCACAGGTCACCACAGAGACAAACCCCATTATAGAGCAGCAGTCAACCTAAACCACAAGCCTTTGGACTGTGGGAGGAAACCTGCGGTTGACCTAGGAACCGAACCCAGGACCTTCACACTGTGAGGCCACAGCGCTAACCACCGCACCAACACGCTGCTCAGTATTAATAATAATACATTAATAATAAAATTATATGCCTCTTTACAAATATGGAAAGCACACTTCAAAAGCAACCTGATTAGAACTGGAATGTTTTGTGACATCACATTCTCCATATACTCGCTTATAGCAGTTAGGCTCCACCCACTCATGGAGTAATCTGAAGCGTTTTAGCTTCGACTGCTTTTTTGAATAACAGACAGTACAGAACAGAAATAATTGACCAAAAACAGCCTGTTTAATAGGGAGAGATAAATGGAAACTTGAAAACAGTCACACAAAGGAAATATGAGAGTTTGTGTACATAAAAATAAAAAATTAAAATAAAAAGTAGGCTACAGGACCTTTAAAGAGGCATCCCAGGCTAAAATCAGTGATATATTTTACATATTCTAAAATATCGCATCACACCTAGTCATTTTCCTGAAAAATTGGGATGTAATCATTTCACATCAGTGCTCTCTAACTAAAGAGACTTCTGCACTCAGTCCAGAAAAATGCACAGCATTTTCTATTTACAAATTAAACAATTGTTCTTTTTTTCCCTCCTAAAAAATACAAATTAAAGATGATAATATTGAAACAGTTTTAAAGTGGCCATCAAAAAGACTAAACTATGTTTCCTAATGTACAATATTCCATTGGACACATTACACATGATTTAATACAACTTAAAAGACCAAACAATAAGAATAATATCGCTGTACACTGCTGGGGGACATGTTCTAATGGGAAGTACCTCTAGACCAGGGGTGGTCTACAGCTCCAGCCCTAATCTAACACACCTGACACAGGTGAAGACCTTCAGTAGGAACCAGGTGTGTTGGACCTGAAGTATCCAGGGTGGTAGATCTTCAGGACTGGAGGTACCTCGCATTAGAAAACTCCATGGGAACCAGGTGTGTGGACCTGAAGTCTCCAGGCCAATAAGAGGTTTGTGATTGGCTAGAACAAACCAGTATAATGCACTGGCCCTCATATTTAGAGATGCCCAATGAATGGCAGCTCTCTCGTTCCTCATCTTCTCATGAAGTTCTTCTCCAGGGAGGCAGAGGTCCTCTGAATGGAGTGAATGTTTCTTTTCACTCTGTCCTCCACGGATGAAGTGGCAGCACTCTCCAGCTTCATGTTGCTTTATAGAGAAAGGAAACAAAAAGAGGATTTAAAATCAGGCTGATCTCACTATACTTGCTTCCATTGCCCATCGCTTTATTTGACCTTTAATAATGAAACGGTCAGATTATAATGTCTGCATGGAAGATTATCATATTTCACTGACTGCAGACCCCAGTATCGAACCAACTCGCCTCTGAAATGACTGCTACACGAGTAGGAGGAAATGTTAACGCTCTAGTTTTTGGAGCTTGTCCTTCTAAAAGGTTTCTTCTAAAAGTTTAAGAAGAAAAGTTCTTAAACTTCCGATATCGATACAGCAACATCTGCATTGATGTGTGTATTGTCTAAGGCCTCATTTACACTGTGAGTGAAATGTGACCCAATTCTGATTTTTTGCTCATATGTGACACAGATGGGATCTGCCCCATGACAGTGTAAACAGGGAAAAAACGCATGTATTCAGATATGTTGAGATCGGATTCAGGCCTCATTCATATGTGGATATAAATCAGATATAAATCGGATATGTGCCGATGCGACTGTACTGTAAACAGGCAGTTCTGATTTTCCCGGCGTCGCGTTCTGTACGTCATTAACTGACAGTTTAGTTCTTCATCACAGTTTGATGACGTCGTGTGGAAGCAAACA
>JBBIGC010021966.1:0-12631 GCA_037576955.1 Lepidarchus adonis | reverse complement strand
CCCCCCCCCCCCCCCCCCCCCCCTCCCCCCCCCCCCCCCCCCCCCCCCCCCACCCACACATCTCTCGGATTAATAATTTTGAGGGTCACTTAGCAAACCAGCCATGGAAGTTTGTGAAACTATTGATTCAGAAACAATGGTATATTTGACCACCCAGTTTCCTAGAATAAAAGTCCAATTATGATGGAAATATCAGAATTAGAATTATTAGAGTTATTGGCCCATGACACTGGCAAAAACTGTAAATTTACACTGTACCTTAGACTAAACTGTGTCGGAACAGCACTTTTTTTACAGTCAGTGTAATAGTATATATTAGGGGTGGGAATCGCAGTGTATCTCACGATACAATACAATACGGCCTACGATAATAATAATGTCGCAATTCTGCGATAATCGATATATTGCATGACATAACGATACATCACAGAAACACAGGGATGTGTTATTAATTTACATAAGTGACAGCAATGCTATTGTTTCCTTTCTCTATTTGCTTTGCAACCACAGTCCGGAGTGCAGGGAAATCACTAATTCTGTTCCCCTTTGTCACTTGGCAAATCATGCTACCAAACGAACTACAACTCCCTATCCCTACAACCAATTTGTAACCCTAATCCTAACCCTTACACTAACCCTAAACCTAACTCTAACCCTAACCCTAACCCTAACTCTAACCCTAACCCTAACCCTAACCCTAACCCTTACCCTATCCCTAACCCTAACCCTAACGCTAACTCTAACCCTAACTCTAACCCCAACCTCTAGCCCTAACCCATAACCCCAACCCAAACTCTAACCCTAAACCTAACCCTAACCCTAACTCTAACTCTAACCCTAACCCTAAACCTAACCCTAACCCTAACCCTAACTCTAACCCTAACTCTAACTCTAACCCTAACCCTAACCTTAACCCTAACCCTAACCCTAACTCCTAACCCTAATCATAACCCTAACCCTAACGCTAATCATAACCCTAACCCTAATGCTAACCCTTACCCTTACCCTAACCCTAACCCTAACTCTAACCCTAACTCTAACTCTAACTCTAACCCTAACTCTAACCTTAACCCTAACCCTAACCATAACCATAACCATAACCATAACCCTAACCCTAACTCTAACTCTAACTATAACTCTAACCCTAACTCTAACCCTAACCATAACCATAACCCTAACCCTAACCCTTATCCTAACCCTAACTCTAACCCTAACTCTAACCCTAACCCTAACCCTAACCCTAACCATAACCATAACCATAACCATAACCATAACTCTAACACTAACCAGCACCAGACACTATATAGTCCACAATGCATTGCTACCCATGAAACATGCCTTCTGCTACAGCGAGCTAGTTTGAACCCTGTGTATACCAGACGAATTATGGAGCGTTACCTTTCTGTTAGATGTAAATTATTGTTGAGGACAGTTCAGTAAATGCTAGATATTGGCAGGGACACACAATTCTGCACACTTGGATTACTGAGTCTTTCCACCTGTTTAAAAAAGCTCTCCAGCGATGTGTTTACTCATGTTGACAGGTTTCGCTTGTAGTGTCATCTATCACTATAAAACGAGTGCAGGGAAGAGAAGTGCAGGGATGCGACGTCACAAAATAATCCACAGTCTGTTCCGTCAATGTTCTAAAAGCCAAAATCAGACTTTAGAATAAAATGTGGCTGGGGTGTCTCTCAGCCAATCTTTCTCTGCTATTGACCTATTGGGAAGTTTCTCTTCAGCTTTCATCAGTCTCCTGCACTCCAGCAGCAAATGTTTATTATTTTAAATATCGATATTGCCGTCTGCGTATTGATTATTGCATTGTGTGAGCAAGAACAACAATATATCTTCATATTGACATTTTGTCACACTCCTAGTATATACTGTAGTATATTATACATGTATATTTAATTATATAGTTTTAAATTTTTTATATGAAGGTGACACAAAACATCATCAGGTTTTCCTAAAAGATCTAAAAGTAGATGAAGAAAGCTTAGTTAAACAAATGAAACAAATAAAAAACATGTATTGAAAATCATGGTTTGAACAAAGGAGGTATCTGGATGTTGATGTCCCATAAAGTGGGGAAAGGTTACAAGACCATCTCTAAATAGTCTGGACAGGAAATCACTAAACAGCAATGGTGGCAAGGAGGAACACTGCTCTTTCCCAAACACATTGCTGACTATCTACATATTTACTATAGATTATGTGGACAAACCAGAAGGGTAATAGAAGAATGCCAAAATAGAAATTATTTTGCTTAAATAAGTAGAAAGATTTATGTGAGGAAAATGATCTAAAATCCTGCTAAAAATTCTGTCTAAAAACAGTTCTGCAAATGTTAAGTTGTAGTTTTGGTTGCACCGGGAGGTCACAGCACATACTGAATTAACAACTTCAATCAATTTTGTCATTGGATAATTTTCTTAAATAAAATCATGACAAATATAATATTTGTTGTGTTGTTTGTTTAACAATCAGATGATGGTTTAGGTCACATTCATATAAAAATATAAAACATTTTAACAGATTTATAGCGTTTCCCTGGGTGGGAGGAGTCTGTGATTATCTTCCGTGCACATTTCCTTATGCTTGACCTATAAAGGCACACTGTGGACATACTACGTATAAAAGCAGGTATATGTTGCAGAAGAGCTCACAGCAGTGATTTTCACACAGACATCAGGCCTCATGAACCTTGTACTGATGATCTAGTGCAACTCAAGCTCATATGGCTCAGTTGTGTGGAAGTGTCATGGGAAATGATTAAATGGCCCTGCAATCTTTAGTTTAATCTAATTGAGTAGAGTTGCACAGCTGCTTCTGAGTTCAGATCTACAGATCCTTTTCATGTGCTGCTCAGTAATAAATTGCTATATTAATGTACAGATCAGGAGCTAGAAACAAAGCTGTACTGCGATACAGTACCACCCATATCTATATCATTTTTGTATACTTGTAGAGTAGTTCACTACATTTTTTCCAATGCAGTGAATGTACTGAAGCCTAACAGCCATAAATCAATTACATACAGCATCTACAATTAGCATCACACATGCTAGCTGACAGGGTTAGATATTAATGTACAGCTGTAGATTGTCCAACCTCATGTCTCCTGTCACTGCTTCCCTGTCCCTGACTCTGTCATGACTGTATGTCCTTATGTCCATCTGCAGAGGCCATTCAGTAATGTTTAGTGCTATAGGGCGTAAGCTGGTACAGATAATATTACACTTATGTTAATGTTGATCTGCATGGTCACTTTACCTGCACCTTTTGCACAACCCACCTACAGTTTTTGTGTTGTACTTTGTGTTTTGTTAAGTAGCTGTAGTATTTATAGTATTTAGTCCTCTCTTTTAAATTTCTTTTATTATATATATTTTCCCCATACTCATTCTCTCTCTCTCTTTATTTCTATTTTTTATTATCCCCCACAAGTGGGAAATGTATTCTCTGCATTTAACCCATTACACGACTATATACAGTATACACACAGGCCATCACCTCCCCTGTGTGTGTATACTGTATATAATCTGCAATAAGGCATTTAAGTAAGAATTCCTTGTACACGTACCTGTGCATTGCACACATGACAATAAATCTCTTGATTCTTGAATGTAGTGGTACAGGGCAGCGCATGGTTATTATCAGACACAGAATCAATGCTTCACACACCTTAGTGTCACTTCTGGATTCAGATTAGTCCTGTTGTAAGAAATCTCAATTTAACAGTGATTATATAATGATACAGAGTTAGAGCTCACATGTCAGTCTCCAGTCAAGGCCTCAGGACTTCAGAGTTTAGCATTCAACCTTATTAAAGACCTAAGACAATGCAGAGAGTTACATCTAGACTACAGGAAAAAAGAAGCGGCTTAGATTTCCCTAAATGCAGAGTTGTGATCAACCAGGAATTTAAAACTAGGCTCAATTATGACCAGAGGTGAACCAAATACACAACTCGATTATAAAGTATAGATAGGCCTGGAAGTGAAAATTATTTAAAAATTTTTGCTTGAGTAAAAGTACTGGAGTACTGAGAAGAAAAAATACTTTAATGTTCAAAAGTACATTTGCTAATGTATGATTGTACTGTATTGTTGCCACATTGCCCTTGTACCCACCACTGTACAACCAGTACAAGCACAGAAAACTTTGTGGAATTAAACACATTTTTACACCGTGGCATGCTGTCTCAGATTGCACCACACATTTTTAAAAGCACTAATGAAGTGTATGCACAGTTTATAGAGTAAACATTGAAAATCATACAAATCTGTCTTCATTTCAAACATCTCAGACATGACTGCAAATGGCCACATGAACTTTCATCTCTACCACTACCAACTTTCTCCACTGTAGCAGTGCCGTCATTACAAACCACCAATTTCAATTGTTCAATGATTTTCCACACAAAGAGTCAGAAGAGCATTTGATATTAAAAACAGAAGAATATTTACTCACAATTTCTCAGCAGATGAACCATCATGTGAAACTGAAGTTTTCTCCGAAGAGCCCGTAGAGTTGCGTGAGAGAAGACATGACCGAGTGTCCTACCTTCACCACTGTCAATAACCTTTTGTTTTCTTTTAGCTTAGCCACCATGCTAGCCCCCTGTGCCTCTAAAGTGCAAACAAAGTTTTGTTATAAGTTTAGCTTTAGCTCAGCGCTAGCTGTTCTTTCCTGGAATGTCAACAAATTAGCCCAGCCACCTGCTAGGTATTTGGGCCAATCAAAAGTCCTGTGTGCTTTTTCCAGGAAGTTATAAAAGCTGGCTCCTCTTCTCCTCCTCAGAGTTTAAACAAGCTGCTTTTCACTTCTGAAGGGGTGTCTGACTGGAGCCAAGGACAATGAGGAGGTTCTCTTCAACAATATCTATCTTTCAAATGTAGCAACACAAGTAGTTTCCAGTGAAATCAAATACCAGTAAAGTACACATACTCAGAAAATGTACTTAATTACAGTACTCAAGTAACTGTACCTTCAGTTAATCTCCAACCCTGAGTTTATATCAAACTCTGCACCTATATGGAAGGAGTGATAAAAGGTGTTCCATAATGATCTGTATTTATGATAATATGGGTTTATCGAAGGCATATTTAAGGGCAAGATCTCCTGAAGGGCAACCATCGAAATAGTTCAAGAAAACGACAATTAAAGGCAGTAAGAAAGGAGAATAAACTAAGAGAATAAAATGTGAAATCATGACAGACAGACACAAATAATTTGGCAACCGGTCAATCCAGGAAACAGTGGCCGCTGGTCAGCATTACAGCAAGAGCTCAACTCTGGAGGTGTGAGGCACAGAGAGTGACTCCAAGCTCAGGAAGACACACAGGCCAATGGCGCCAGGCTTGCTGATTCAGTACAGCTGTTTAAACAGCTCAAGCCCAGCTCTCCTCACCATTTTCCTTCCTGTCTCCCTGACCTGCTCGTTCTCCTGCCCTCAGTGTAGTCCACAGGACAAGTTAGGGACAGTCTACTTTTGCTGCGCCCTCTCCGGACCTCCTGACCTATTCACACAGCTCACAGAGGCGTCTTTAAATCCTGAAGCTTGGGCTCCGTTTACATGTAGCAGAGTATTTTTGAAAACAGTGAATATAGTTTCTTTTCTTTTTAATTCCACAAACAGGAACACAGTTTGGAAACCCAGTCCGGGTGTAAACGTAAAAGACAAGGTCAAAAGCACAGCAACATAACCGTAACCGTGCAGAAACGTTGGTCAAGCCTTGGAATAGAGAAGAGCTTACTGTTTCTGAGCTGTAAACACACACTGTGCAGGGTGGAGATGAAGTCACAGATCTGATGAAAATCTTCATTTTCCTTGTCTACATGTAAATGTAAAAATGACTTTGTCAAAAATCTTCATTTTGGTCTTTTGGTTTGTTTTCAGTGACCAAAATTATATTGTGTACATATGTATATATATACATATTTTTATGTGTACATATGTATATATATATTTTTTGAGTGTGTATATGTATAGATATATATATATATATATATATATATATATATACTGTATACATATTTTTATTGCATACATATGAATATATATATACATATTTTTATTGTGTACATATATATATATATATATATTTTTTTTTATTTTTTTTTTTTATTGTGTACATATGTATATATACACACATTTTTTCTTATTGATCTCTATTTCTATCTACTAAATTTCCTATTTCTACTCTGTATGGTCCACAAAGCACATCGTGTTACATTTCACTGCTGGTCATACTTGTATAACCTAATATGTGACAAATAAAGCATCCTGAATCAAAAATGCCGTTTACGAGTGGACAGAAGGCCAAAACGCACAGATAAGGCTTTTTTGGTTTTGGACAGGGCCTTGGGAATATTTCTCATACACTTCTTTGGTGGTATGCATGCCAGCTGCAGCATGCTGGTTCATGTCTGATATATGCTGTGAAGGCCTAAATGTGAAAGCACATCTTTCTTTTTTTAATCTTACAAATGAGCCAAATGTTTTAGTAAACGCAGTCGTTCAGCTCTCCAAGACAAAACACAAATCTAAGTCAAAAAGGCCATAGTGATTCTGAGAGACCTTCAGACTTTGCATGTACCTCAGCAGAAAGAAAATATCAGATATCCAGACATGGCTCCAGAAGGGGTGTGTCTATAAAAAGAGGAATCTGAGTTCATTTTTTTGGACGCATGCGTAAGTGGAGCTGAAAGTTCAGCTGTTTGTCTGTTTCCCTGTATGTGAAGAATAATAGTCATAAACTGCCATAAACTGCCATAAACTGCCATAAGCTGCCATAAACTGCCATAAACTGCCATAAACTGTCATAAACTGCCATGAACTGTCATAAACTGCCATAAACTGCCATGAACTGTCATAAACTGCCATAAATTACCCTGTATTACCTGGCAGGGTAAAGCGTACATTATTGCTAGCACCATTAGTCTTGTAGTATGAGTGCAAAAGCTCAGAAGTATACTCTACACCAGCGGCCCCCAACCTTTTACGCACCACTGACCGGTTTAATATCAGACAGTATTTTCGCAGACCGGTATTTAATGTGTTGCGGATAAAAACAACAAAATAAAATGATATGTCCAACACAAGTATAATAATAAAAGTGAATCCACTGTGTAATTGTGTAACTTTATTAGCAGCGTCTTTCTGAAATGCGCTAACAACGATCAGAGTAACATCCTCCTCAGCCCCTCACGTGCTCTGGTCGCTATGGTAACGAGTAAACGTTCCTTTCAGAATATGTTTTCAGTGCTGTTGTGGTGATCTCAGGGTTTTCTGCCATGACTTTCATCCAGAATACCGGCAAAGTTGAGTCTCTAACACACTTATGATTGAGATCATATTTTTTTAAAAAAATGTTTTATTTTTTGTGAGGCCCGCGGCCCGGTTCGAAATGCTCCATGGCCCGGTAGAGGTCTGCGGCCCGGTAGTTGGGGACCACTGATCTAGATTCCAAACAATGTGGGGAATCTTTTAGGTAATGTGAGGTAAAATTAATCCGATGTCTGTAGGAAACTATGGATACTATAGAAATTATCTATGGAAACGTTGCCTTTAGTCTGTAATCTGAGGCAAAACCAAGTGTTCACTGGTGAGAATTTATTACTTGGAGTCCAGATGCTATCAGCTGTCTCATATAGCACATTGTCCCCTCAGTTATTCCACTTATGGTTCTGGCCAACATTATATCCTTTACAACCTGCAGATGAAGAAGCTGAGTCTTGACTGTATTTGCCAGTGCAGCAGTAAATGATGTATCACTTTGTCCTCAATGCAAAACCTCATCTGTTGCATAAAACATCACTCCGCATTGTCAGATTAGTTCTTGTCAGTGTAGCATCAGGCCCACACCTCAAATTTAGGGTGAAATGTGCTCAGCATTGCTGGTGAAAGCCTTTCTCAGGCTGAAATGACAATGTCAATTCCATTTTGCAACGATGCATGTGTATGTTGAGGTTTGTGGAACTGATCTTTATATTCGTCACCTGATTGCCTTCTGCCAGGTAACTTCAGTACTAATGACATGGTCCTAATTTTGCCATGGCATTTTTTTCTCCAAATATTTCATATAATTAAGCATTGTGCTTCATTTTCTTGGGCAGATATTAAACCAGGCGACAGGGCTATATGAATAAAATGTATAAAACTATATTTTATACTGTATTTTACCCATCTCACAGTGAAACCTCGGCCAGGACTCAAACTTGTGACCTTCTGATCACAGGGGCAAGTTCCTAAACACCAGGCCACTATCGCCTATGAGCAAATACACATAACTGTCCTCTCAAAAACCTTCAGAGAAAGGTAGTGGGTGTCTGTTGAGGGACCTAAAAAGATCAATGTTCCCAAATAAATTCGGCTACAAGGAAAAGTGTAGATTTCAAACAACGGACAGTTTGTCCAGGACTGGCAACCCAAGCGAATTCAATCATTTCTTTGTACTTTTGTCAATGAAATAAATATTCAGGAAAACTTACCAGAATGCAGATTTTAGTTTTAATTTTACAAATATTCCATAATGACTTGAATTCGTATTATTTAAGCTGTATTAGAATTATTCAGATTGTAAAACATTACAAAAATGCAACGTTTGAACCAGTGAAACTGGCTGATTGAATATTAAACTACTAATAGATGTGTATTTGACTTCAAAACATATTGCAAAGATGCTTCTCTCATGGTTACAAATGAAATGATGAATCACCAGTCTTTGTGACTTGAAATTTCTGAAAAATTTTAAATTCCCTAAAATCATGAGCTTTATTTAGTGCTTCTTCTTCTTTTTTCCATCAAGGTGGAGCAGCTGGTATTGGTTGGAGCTCTGAGATGCAGAAATCCCTCAGTGTAAGCAGTAATGAAGCTCAACAGTGAACTGGCTGAGGGCAGAGGCAGCAGGAACTCCTTTGCGGATGTAAGTGTGAAATCATGCTTTTTCAGCAAGAACACATCTCGGGAAACATCCTCATGGCACAGTTGGGCAGGAAGAGGAATCAGGCGGCAGTGTCATACAAAGCTTTCCTTCCTTAACTAAGAGTAAATGGTGCTTGACTTATAAGGCTTGAGGAAAAAGCATCTAATTGTGTAAAATTAAAAAATTAAAAACAAATGGAGGGATGTGGAAAGACCTACATCAGCTTTATGGGTTAATGAGATGTCAGGCAATCTTGCACTAGAGAAATTGAGCTATATAATGATTTTTTGTCTTATAGAAAGAGAAGACTGGTGTTTTTTAGAGGAGGACTCCAGCAGGTTGGTCATCGCTGGTGTCGGTGTCACGATTGATACAACTGATATTCACATTCACTAATATTCTGTATTATGCAACATTTGTGGCTCCTTCTTTCTTTCCTTTATTTTTCCCGCCTCTTCTTTCTTTCTTCTTTCTTTTCCCTTTCTACTCTCCCTCTTTCCTTCTTTCTTTTCCCCATGTCATCGGGGTGGGTGGTTGATTGTTCTTTTGTGTATTGATTGTGCACAACTTGCTGGAAAACATTCAATAAAATATCTTTGAGAAAAAAAAGAAGAAAAAACAAACATTATCTGGAGGTTTTTTAGTGAGAGAGCTGGCATCTGAAGCGAGAAAAATGTAGAGAGAAAAAAAATTAAGCATTTTATTACTTCACTCAATGGCCATTCAATGAGCTCCAAATAACATAGCATAGTTCCACATAAAGTCAAGTATAAAATAAGTGAAATTCTTTATTTACATAGCATGTGTGACCAACCAAAAATTCACCCTTTGCAAGAGTGCCTTTAGATAAAGAAAAATAATGTTTTCAATCAATTATTTAACAAAAATCAACAGAAAATATTAAGTACAGCCTTTGACATTGGCTTTTAATCTCGTATGCAATGACCTTGTACAGTCCTTCTCACAAACAAAGCCCACACATTATTTCAATGGAGTTTTTGGTCTATGTCACATACATGTACAGTTACTGTGGCCAAACTTTTGCCTGTGTGTTCTGTGTAAACTGTAGTTTTGCATTCAAAGCAAGTGTTTTTCCTGACACTGCTCCCTTACAGATCAAATTTGCCTAATCTGTTTGTAGACAATTACCTGCTGTTATGGCTAATTATAACTGAAATATATAATTGAAAAAGCCAAACTACTGTTTTCTCTATTTTTAGTTTGGCTAGGATTTTGGTTTGCATCTCCTCCTACAGTTTTTGAACTAAAGACACAAAATTCGGCGTGTAGGTCGGGCCCGTAGTGAAGAAGTGTGCTATTACTTTTCTAAGCAATATTCCAAAGCATTCCTGAATTATGGGCAGTTTTCCGGGCATTCTTTTCCCATTGGAAATGAATGGTGGAATGTTCAAAATTTAAACTTGCTCAAAGTTATGCCTACAGGGCTCACACACCAGCGTGTGCAGACGAGCGGCTCCTCATCTCTCCCTTCATCCTGAACCCAGTTCTGAGTGTTAGTGAGTGAACCCAGCACTGTGCGTAAGTAAGTGCACCACAGGACTGGGTGTGTGTAAGTAAGTGAACCCCAGGGCTGTGCATAAGCAAATACATCAAGCCAAACTCTCGAAGTTTGTTCATAAACTTTCGGTTTCTAGTTTCAGTGTTGTAGTCTCTCTCTCTCTGTCTCTCTGTCTCTCTCTTTGTGAGTACACCTCCAATCCAGCAGGTGGAGCTCCGCTGATTGAGAGGCTTTAAAAGACAGCCACATCCCTCTGGAAGGAAGAGAGACTGAGAATATGCTGTTATAATTGACCTGGTTTTTTTTGGAATACTTTTCACATCACACAGTCTGAACAGAAGCTGAATTTGCTGGGGTGGCCAGTCCTGGGCAAACTTGCAGTCTTTGGAAGTATATAAAACTTAGTAACAAATTTTGAAATGTTGACCATTTTAAATCCCTTGCCAGATAAATGGGCAGCCACAATGATTTTCCTGAAGGTCCTAAAAAAATTTAAATCTTGGAATGTTACTATAGAGAGTCTGGACCCTATAAGTCAGGTTTAAGGAAAACAAATTTCATCCACAGGAAGTACTATTTTATGATCCATAATCTAGAATATGATTCTAATTTAATGGTTGGATTATTTAAATTATAAAATTGACTACAAAATTGATAATCGTATTCACAATCACGGTACAATCAAATTTATCTGCATGCACTGTATACGTAAAAGATGTTGAAATTGTCCATGGGATGCACTTATTTTTTCGCACGACTGTGGTCATGGTCAATCTGACAATCATCTCCTACTGTATTCACCACTGGTCAGTTTCTCGTGCTGAGGAGGAAGCTGCTTTGGTGGTGAACCGTTCTCAGTATTTCTCAGCAATTGAACTGATGATGACGTCATATATCTGCAACACTGAGGGTTTGAAGCAGAAAAGCTGGATTTTAACACGTTATTGTCGCTGCTGGACTGAGAGTGGAAAGTGGTCAATCAGACGTCAGATTGAGAGCGAATCTGTGGTCAGTGTCGCTGTTATTCCTCCTGACAGTGGAGGGGTTTTCTCTCTGGCAGAGGTAATGAAATTCTGAAGGAAGCTGGCCTCAGTGCATACAAGGATCTGAAATGACTTTTTAAAGTGGACTCAGGAAGTTTGCCAACAGATGTTATCGTTTTTTTCACTGTAGCGTGTGAAAGATTTGCACAGTTGGGCGGGTTTTTCAGTCCGAGTGCCCTGTCATTCATCACAACCCGTTCTGAAAGGTGAGGAAAGGGCTAATTTGTCAATCAATAGATCCATGGCAACAATACAACAGCAAGGTGTTTTTTTAAGGTGGTTGTAGAGATGATATGTTTTATTTTCAACCCCTTAACATTCATTTTCCACAGCTGGTGTAAATCGCCCATTTGCCATAAATGTAAAGGGTCAGTTTTCAGTTTCATCTTAGCTCACGTCCATATAATAGATCTGACCCTGGAACTGCTGTGCAAACAGCAGAAAGTGAAGCTGAGCTCAGGGCCGTATGGTCGGGGACTGCGGCTGAATCTCAGTTATGCCCAAGCGACTCACAAGTGCAGACTTGAGAGGAAGGAGAAGTTTGCAGAGGGTGTGAAAACATGCCTGAGTGCTCACCCGTCTGTGGCTTTGTGAACACATCCTGTCTGGCAAGGTGGGAAGAGGAACAGCACAGTGACATTAACCTCTGGCACATCGTTCACTACCTCTCTCCGCAGCCCATTTGGCTTCCACATACCTCCACACACTTTCCCCACAGCCGCACACAGTGCAGCCGAACCCTGAGAACAGTGCACTGTACTTGAACCCAGCAGCTCAAACACACACACAAAACATCACTTACACCATCACTACGATAAATATAAAATACAACAAAAACATCAAACTGTAATGTGTTCTGAAGTGATAATAAGGAATTTATTGCA
Source organism: Lepidarchus adonis (assembly GCA_037576955.1). Classification (NCBI taxonomy): domain Eukaryota; kingdom Metazoa; phylum Chordata; class Actinopteri; order Characiformes; family Lepidarchidae; genus Lepidarchus; species Lepidarchus adonis. The sequence goes on along the minus strand of JBBIGC010021966.1, from coordinate 252 downwards.
AAATAATCCTTCACTAGTTTCAATGTGCAATTATTTATTTACTTACTACCAAACCTGGACATAATTTCACATTGCACATCAACAGTTATTGACATTTTACATTTTATGTCTCTGTCTGTCTGTCTGTCTGTCTGTCTGTCTGTCTGTCTGTCTGTCTGTCTGTCTGTCTGTCTATCCTGTCTGTCTGTCTGTCTGTCTGTCTGTCTGTCTGTCTGTCTATCTATCTATCTATCTATCTATCTATCTATCTAT
>JBBIGC010021955.1:0-12632 GCA_037576955.1 Lepidarchus adonis | reverse complement strand
TTTCACCTTTTTTTGTTAAGTACATAACTCCACATGTGTTCATTCATAGTTTTGATGCTTCAGTGAGAATCTACCAAAAAAAAAAACAGGTGGTGTGTCAAAACTTTTGGCCTGTACTGTATATATATATATATATATTACATTTTAATGAAATTTGCTAAAATTTTCTTATTTCCCAATTTTTTGGCAAACATTCCATTTCCATCAAGCTGATATATAATAATTCTGTTAACTCACTTATTTAAAAAACATATTCAGTCTTTTATAAATGCTTGGTTCTCTGGGCCATGGATAAAGTTCATAGATCATTTGGGAAATATAGATTTTGCCCATAATTTGCTGAAACCCTTTCCACTCCAGCCTCTTGATGAGCTGTCTGGCCAGCTGCAAGGAGACCCATCATCTCTATAGTGGCCATCATAAACACCCCAGCCACAATTTCCTGACCATGAAATCTGCCCTGAGTACATATTGATTACAGATAGAGTAAGTATTGATATGTTTTGTGGCACTCCCTCTGGCAATAAAATGAATGTTCTCCTGTCACCACTACTGATGTCGTCAGAGGATTTGAGTAATACCCATTTTCTTCATTATCTACATGGATTTTGGAAAATGCAAAAGATTTAGCATATTCAGGTTTTAATAGCAGCTACAGGTTGTGTGTAGAAATCTTTTTGGTCAAACTCCAAAGTGTAATAAGAGAGTTTTGCACTGAAAACCGCCTGCAGTGAAGTGTTCTTCAAGTGAAGCTTACAACTAGGTACACGGTTCGGGAGCCAGGGAGCCCGAACAGTAGAAGAAAACATGATCCATCATGAGAAATATGTTCTTGTTCCCCAGCGAAATTTATTGTGTGTCAAGCACTGAAAAAAAAATGGAAAAAACACTATAGGATTGTTGTGCACACTGTTTTAATAATTTTCCACATTAGCCAGATATACCAGGGCCATTGCTCTTGGACAGTTACTCCAGGTCTGTGTCCAGCAGTTTTATAGGTATTATATATCATCTGCGATACAAACAGTGGCCAAAAGTGAAACAACTGTGTGACTAAGGCCTTGTCCACACAAGCGTCTGAATCAAGAGTTTTTCTGACGTTTGTGGCCTCAGGTGAGCGCGGAGGGAACGCCCGCAGTGTTCCTGCACATTGGAGCGAATCAGTCCGTCCACATTGGCTTTGAGAGCTGCCGTTTGTTCAGCTGCGCATTCGGATGCCGTCAAAAAAATGTTGCAAGTTGCGTTTGCTTGCCGTTAATTTCTGCGGAAATCCTGATGAGTGCAAAGAAAATGCCTACATTGCATTTACATGTCGTTAATCTACTTTTCTGGACCAAATATATCCCATAATTCTTCACTTGCTGTATTGGTTTTCTCTGCCTACATCACTGTCTCAGGAGGATTTTTAACATAAGGATGTAAAGGTTCAGCTCTAATTAAGTTAGAAACATTCTATAATGTGATAATACATTTACTGGAGCTTATTTTCCACATGCAGATGTTTTATACGTGTAACGTATGTATGTATGTATGTATATATATATATAACCTTTTCGTATGCAGAGGATTAAATGTATTTTTTTATCGTGAATCCAATAAAGAATGGTCTTCCTCATTACTGCCCCCACAGGTACAAACACAGCATTGCAGTCTGGGCTGCAGGTTAGCGTTCAATAGAGGCAACCAAACGCCAATGTAACATCATACCTGAAGTCTATTTATTAAACGCTACAACAAAATGCATAGGTTGCTCAGAGTGTGTTTATTTATCCAAGATTTGAAAGCCCATGTGTACAAGACCTAAAGAATCCAAAAAGAGATTTAAAAAAAGTATGTAAAAGTCGTTAATAAACCCAGGCAAGAATCCTTAAGAGCACACATTTATGTGTTGCAGCCACATCAACCTTCTTCATTCACAAAACAAAAAAGTGGGACAATGTATATAAGAACTAGGGTTGCAAAATCCCAGGAATTTTCAAAGTTGGAAACTTTCCATGAGAATTAACAGTAATTTATGGGAATTTATGGGAATAAACAGGACCTTTTTAAAGTTGAAAGATGGGAACATAAAATATAGTTGGTAAAAATATACTGTAGCAAAATCTTGGCTAAAACAATCAGGTTTAATGGAAATACAGTTGAGTATTTGTTATTCCTTAATCACAGACACATAGCACATCATTTACTGCAAGGCTATTGAGGCCACACCCCCTACATTCACTGTAGAATTCTGAAGCTACTAAAGCTACTTTTTTGAGCCTAAAATACACACATTTGAGCCCAAGAACTACATAGTCAAGTAGATTTGATGATTTTATGAGACAGTATTTGATTTATAATGTTAAAGTTGAACTAGCAACTATTAAATCGAAGTGTATTTTCAGTTTAGCTAGCTAACTTGTAAACCAGATATGCTAAGCTAGCTAGCACAATTTCATGATAGAGGCTAGCTTATCATAGTGCTTGGTTCTGTAAATACACTGCGGTTTTATGAAGCCAGAAGAAGTTGTATACATTTTGAAGACCATTCCTTTTGTTTAGCTAATTATCTACTTGTCTGCATTGCATTAGTGTTTTTAACACATCAGAGAAACGACCATTTTACACCAGGAGTTATGTGTAAAGCTAGTGCAGCAGTAGCAAACATGTTGGACCCAAACTATTTTGAATTCGAGGAAGAAGCCTGAAAGTATTTGGCAAAAAGGCAGAACATGCATTGATTATTGAATAAGTGACAATTCACCAATGTGACAGTACATATACATGAGGTCCATCGAAACAGAGAAACTGTATAAAATAGAAAAGACCCTCTACTAAGATAATATATATTCTTGGAGGTTCAGAGATCACCTCAATATCCGTGACTTTATGAGATGATACTGTTTGTTTTGCCTGCTGGTAGTGGAAAGCCATAGGGTGTGTGTGAGAACTTTTGATCAGTTTATTCCTAAAAGGTAATTCAATCATGGTGCATTGTGCAAGAACGAAGAAGGATCTAAAACAAGCTAGCCTGAGGTTTCACATTGTCAGAAGGGAGGCATTTCTATCTCCACACGTCCAACCATTGTTGTTCTAAAGCTTGGTTAAAAACGACATCTGCACAAATGAGATGATGGAAATATTTCCAAAAAGCAACTATACTCTGTGAAGCAAAAGTAGGAAAAATGGCTTCCAGTGTTTATATGGAAGTCAACTCATTTTCATTTGACAAAATTTGGTGCAAAATAATGTAGGGTAGCATGACAATATTTTTATCGTGATAAATTGTGACCATAATATGTCCAGTACTTAAACACTGTTTCAATTGAAAGAGTTTAATTAGGTGAATTTATTGTACAGCATTCTGAGAAAAAATAAAAATCATTCGTACTCATTATTCATCTTTTAAAATAATTGTGTAAATATGGCCTTGCTGGCTCTTTTTTGTTTGTTCAAACTATAAATTTGATGGAAAAATACATTGTAAATTGTGTATTGAAAAAAATTCTGAAAGTATCGTGATATGATATTTTTAACATATCACCCAGCCCTCACAGCAGGGGCAGCTGCAGCACATTCATAAATGCAGAACGATGTGAGAGTACAATGATTGATGCAAAGAGCCTAAAAATGTTCATATCAGACCTGACATTACGTGTTATCTCTTTCCACTGACGAACGATATAATTATGACTATGAGCCTTCTTCCCTCCGTCTGAGGTTATTCATTCAAACAGTTCGTTTTTGAGAGAATGCGTCACAGATTTGACTTTTATTTTGTGCTAAATTGAACATTACTGAAGAACAGGATGAACATTTTTAACAAGTATAAGCACCAGTACCAAATCTTTTACATTTGCTCTGAGATGTGATGGAAAACACATGAAAACCCGAGTTAAAGTAACACCAACACAAATAAAGCTGCTAACCTCTCTAACTGTTCATATACAAGGCAAGTAATAATAATAATAATAATGCAGTGATTCTGTACAGTGCCTTTCACAATTCAAAGGACCATGCAAAATGTTATAATAAAAAAAAAAAAATTATATGAAATAAACACATAAATATATAAAAAATAACAGAGAAGCGCAGGAGGTAGAAAATTACTCTTTGCAACTATAAGTTTTTAGTTCAGATTTAAAGGTAGAAAGGGAAGAGCCATCAGTGAGGAACCGAGGAAGCGAATTCCAACGTTTGGGAGCTACGCTGCTGAAGAACCTACAGCCCCAATAGTGAAAAGTACAGATTTTGAAAATAATTACAGCATCTCATGAAAGTGAGTACCCCCCTCACATTTTTGGAAATATTTTATTATATGTTTTTATGGGACAACACTAAAGATGTGACACTTTGATGCAATGTAAGGTCGTCAATGTACAGATTGTATAACAGTGTAAATTTGCTTTTCCCTCAAAACAACTCAACACACATTAATGTCTAACCCGCTGCCAACAAAAGTGAAAATGTCCAAACGTGTCGATATTCTGTGTGTCACCATTATTTTTCAGTACTGCCTTAACTCTCTTGGGCATGAAGTTCAATAGAGCTTCAGGGGTTGCCATGGCAACCCTCTTCCACTCTTCCATGATGACGTCATGGAGCTGGTGGATGTTAGATGTCAATAGGGTTTAGGTCTGGGCCAGTCCAGCACCTTTACCCTTAGTTTCTTTAGCAAGTGGTCGTCTTGGAGGTGTGTGCATCTCCTTTAGAAGAGGATTCCTTCTGGGACAACAGCCATGCAGAACAATGTTGCAGTGTGCGGCGTATGGTCTGAGCACTGACAGACTGGCCCCCCACCTCTATAAGAAAGTGAATACTTGAGATCTATCAGTCTGTAAAACGTTATAAAGCCATTACTAAAGTGTTGGGAGTGAAGAACAGTGAGATTCATGATCCACAAATGGTCTAATTCCTGAAGGAGAAAGTCCAGCCATCTGTTCGTGACCTCAAACTGAAACAAACTTGGGTTCTGCAGCAGAACAATGATGCAAAACATACCAGCAAGTTCACCTGTGATTGGCTGAAGAAAAACTAAATGAAGGCTTTGGAGCGGCCTAGTCAAAGTCCTGACCTGAATCTTATTGAGATGCTGAGTGACCTTAAAAAGGAGGTTCCTGCTCAAAAACCCTCCAATGGAGCTGAACTACAACAATTCTGCAAAGATGAGTTTGGGCCAAAATTCCTCCACAGCTGTAAAAGAATCATTGCAAGTTTTCACAAACACTTGATTGCAGTTGTTGCTGCTAAGGGCCCAACCAGTTATTAGGTTTAGGGGGCAATCACTTTGTCACACTTTTGTTTTTGTTTTTTTCTCCTTTAATAATAAAATCCTTCACTTTAAAAACACATTCTATGTTTATTGTGGTGTCTTTGACTAATAGTTTAATTTGATTGATCTGAAACGTTTGTGACAAACATCTGTCTGTCTGTCTGTTTGTCTGGGAAGTTTTCAGATCTGATTGGGAATATGAATGGTGCTGATTAATGAGATTGTAGCTCTTAACCCTCTGCTTTATTTAGCTCCACTACATTCATGGAAGACCGACCTTATGGATTATAGGAAGCAGCACATCTGCCTGATGACTCCATTCCATCCTGAGCTAATTTTAGGGCTTTGACTTTTGAGTGCGCGAAGCTATTTTGAGCTGAAGAACCTGAAATGTGAAATATCTGGACGTTCTGAGCGTCTCCTCACCAATGTGTGTGTAGTCCTGGGGAAGCGAGACTGAGCTCAGCTTGTGTGAAGCTGGTTAAACTCATGGGTCTGTAATTACTGTGAGGAATCCAGAGAAAATAACTGTGACGGAGGACAGAGGCTGAGAGATCACTGACACTCTCAGAGTGATGATGATGATGATGATGATGATGATGATGATAACACTTTACATACAATGATGAATCACTGACTAAAAATGAAAGAATTTGTACAAAAAGCAAAGACAGAATTAAAGACAGGAAGACAGACAGATGAGCAGACAGGTAGATCAAGAGACAGACCGACAAAGTGGAACACAGGCAGATAGACTGGCAGACAAATGGACAGACAGGCAGATAGACTGGAAGACAAATGGACTGGCAGATAAACAGACAGGCAGACCAGCAGACAGAGAGAAAGACGGGCAAGCAATAGACAGACAGATAGAGAGAGAGACAAACACACGGACTAGAAGACAGACAGACAGGCAGACAGGGAGGGAGGCAGACAGAAGGACAGACAGATATAGAGATGAGCTCTGTAGATCAGGGCTGCACAGTCTCAAACCTGAGGACCCTACACACCTGAGGCCGCGCGGAGCCGTTTCATTGGTTAACGGGGTGAATCAGGTGGATGAAAAGGAGCACCCCCACCCCCACACCCAGGATGACGTCATCAGCACTGAGAGAACCCCGGCGGTAAATAAGCCACGAGATTGTGTAACTGACAGTTTAGGGTAAACAATATGTATGTAATCAAACAAACAAACAAACAAACAAACTTTATAAAATACTAGGATCTTTCCCTCATCTATATTAAAGTGAATGCTCTCTCTCTCTTCCTCTCTCTCATCGTGGTGCAGGTTGCTCTGAGTGCAGCAGGGCGGGTCTGCAGGAGGAGGAGGAGGAGGAGGAGAAGGAGGGTGGGGGGTGTTGGGGGTGGAGGAGGGCTCCTAAAAGTGCTCTCAGCCATTTCATCCCTCCAGAAGGCAGAGGAACCTGATCGTGGTGTTGCTGTGCTGACCGTGCTGGACTCTCTCTCCCTCTCTCTCTCGCGCTGTGTTGTGTTTGTCTCGGTTCTGATCTCTTTGCTCTGATTTCCGGTCGCGATGGGAGCGAGCACCTCCGCGCAGAGCCCCGGGGAGGAGGTGGAGGACGCCGAGGAGAAGGTACGTTCAGCCCCGACCCCTCTGCTGCACTGTCCTGCGTCAGAGGGAGCCTCTCTCTCTCTCTCTCCCTCTCTCTCTCCCTCTCTCTCTCTCCCTCTCTCAGCGTGGCGCGTGCTGGACGCACATCATGCCCAGCTGGCTGTAGGGATGCACGTCAGCTGGGAAAGAGAACATGCAGTTAAATGCAGTTAGACGTCATGCTTTATGTGCGCGTGCACAACACTTGCACGTGATTTCCACGTGGCTGCCAAAGTTCCCTCCACTCTTAAGTCCAAATACACCTCCTCTTGTGCAGGTCACTCCACTGACAGGTGCCAGGTGAGGGGAATAACACTGACTAGTTATTTCATCACAATGACACCTGTGAGACTTATTGTGTACAGTCAGTTTTTGTAGTTGAAGAGCTGGAAGGTTTAACAATGGGCTTTTGTGATGGCTGGAGCATCTCCAAAGCGGCAGGTTCTTCTGGCGTGTTCCAGGTATGCAGTCGTCAGTTCCTACCAAGGAAGGAGAAGCGGAGAAGCTACGGGAGGGTCCGCATGTGGGGCGCCACGGCTACCCCGTCCGGTTCTATCCAACAGTAACACGCAGAGCTCCAGGCAACATGAGGGGAACCCATGCAACATTAAGCAGAAGATGGTGTTAATGTTATGGCTGGTCTCCAAAACATTGCTAATGGAATGGGACTCATGATGCCAAAGCCAAGCGGCCCTGGATGGTGGAACTACCTTCTCTGGAGCAATGGAGCTCCATCAAGTAGCTCTGGATCTGAACACCAGACCTCACTGAGGCTCTTGTCCATCAAATCCTCACAGCAATGTGAGTGTAAACGCTTCTCAGAGGAGCAGAGGCGGCAACACGTGGACAAAGTCCCTGGTGCAGTGTGTTGTGGATGTTCTGCTCCACGCTTGCAGCTGTGTGTCCCAGTCATGGTCCCAGACGTAAGACCTGCTTAGCATTGTTCCTGCTCTTATGCACCTGACTCAGCTCATTAATATGGGGCGTTAGAGGAGGAGAACACGCGGACGCTCACTGCAGGCGGCTGTGGGAGCAGATATGACGCACGTTGGCTCAGAACATCGCTCTTTTCTTCAGCTGGAGCTGTGCTGTTCGCCTGCAGGCCCGTGCTGCCTGACTGCAGTGAGGACGTCCCACTGGGGAGTCTGCGTCGAGAGGTCACTGCTGGACTGTAGACACCTGCGACGCCGTGTCCAGGCGTTACTACACATTTGTAATAGATGTGCCGTTAGTCAGCCATTCTTCTCAAGTGGCATCCAGAGTTTTGTGGCATGGTGTTCAGTTCCTTGAGCAGAATTTGAAGGTGAACCAGGACATCTGAGCTGTTTCTGCACTAAGCAAAGCTTTGCTGTCATGTTGCATTGGTTCATGTGAGGAGTTATGATGTAGTTCACACACACACACACACACACACATACACACACATACACACACATACACACACATACACACACATCATGTCATGGCCAGTCAGAGAAAACCTGTAATAACAGAAGTTGGCATGGATCCAATAGCAGGTATGGGCTGTTATCAGCAGACAAAGCCGGTTTGGATATCAGAGGGAAAGAACGTGATTTCAAACTGTTATTTTAGACCGTGTACAGTCAGTTCTTGAAGTCGATGTGCTGGAAGCAGTTCGGAGAACCTTTCACAAGGGCCTTTTAATGATGTCAGGTCTTCTGGGGTGTTAGTACCTACCAACAGTGATTAGAGGAAGGACTGGTGAATTGCCAGCAGGGTGATGGGCACCCAAGACTCATTGATGGATGTGGGGAGTGAAGGATTCTTCCTTCTCTCCCCTGTTACTCAGCATGGCCGTCACGCGGTGGAACTGGCCGTCTGCGTCTTCCACCAGTTGTTTCCAATGCATTAGTAGCAGCTTGAAAAGAGATGGTAGAGGAAGCACATGCTCACCTTCACGCTCCCAGTGCTGGTGATATTGTGTGGCTGGGAGGGGGAAACCTGGCACGTGGGTGGAATAGAATACGATTAAATTAGGGGATAAAATATGAAAAATAAGGGGCAAATAAATAAATAAATAAATGAATAAATAGATAAAATGATTCTCTGATAAAAAGGGGACAGATCACACAGTGCACCACAGTCAGTGTCCTTGTATGATGTGCTGCTGATATATTTCTTGTTAGTGCTGGGCAGTTTGACGATATTTATTGTGATAAATTGTATCCACAATATGATTTTCTGAGCATTCCGTGATTCCTCAGTGTTTCAAAGAGAGCATCATTACTTTCACTTATTGTACTGCGCTCTAAAAAACAGAATAAAAATCATTTGTGCTCATTATACATAAAAATATATATATTTCTTTATTTATTTTCTTTAAATTTGACTCTTTTTCATTTGTTTCATCATAACAGATGATGGAAAAATCATATAGTGGCATATTGTGTATTACTGTATCATGATATGATATCGCCCACCCCTATTTCTCATTTTCAGATTTTTATCTCTGTATTTGGTCAAACTGTATATTACACTGCTACCCATTATTTATATTTAGGAAAAAAAAGTCTGATATTTCCAATATTACTCAGAATCTGAATGTCACATTTGACACACAATTGTCAAATGTGAATGACTCTGACTTTGTTTCTGTGATGTTATGAAATCAGGAGAGGCAGGTGACAAGCTCCTCCCATGTTTGTGTGTTCCGGTTTTCTCCCACTGTCCCAAGGCTTTTGGTTTAGGTCGAGTGGCTACTCTACATGGCCACAGGTGTGTGTGTGTGTGTGTGTGTGTGTGTGTGTGTGTGTGTGTGTGTGTGTGTGTGTGTGTGTGTGTGTGGTCGTCTGTCTCTTTGTTGGCCTCCTGTCCAGGGTGAACCCTGCCTTGTGACCATTGCCAGTTGGGATTGGCTCTAGTTTCCCCCCAATCAGAAATGGATGAAAGTATTGATTACTCTGACACCCCCTGGATTAAGGAAAGAATTCTAACAGTCATTACTGATCCATTGAAAGGCTTTATGAGATGGTTGAACAGTTTTTCTGCTCGTCCATTTGAAGCCACAGTGTTTATTGACCTCTTTAGATAATGGTCTTCCTCACTTAATGCCAGGATGTCTTTCTGGGTTTGTTTTTCTGTGTTCTTGATCAGTTAGGCTCAGTTTGAAAGCTTTTTTTAGCCTTAAGCCTCCAAAGACAGATCTTTACGTTCAGTATGTTCTCTCCAAGATGTTCTACTCTCCCGAGGGGTGTTGGGGTTCCACCATAGGAGCTGTTATTGGCATCCGTGTGGTTTTTGCAGTTGGAATGTCAGATATGAACGTTTGCGAAAGGGAGGCTGAAAGAGGTATTGTGGTGGAGGGGCTTCTCCCTGAACACTGAGATTATTGTACATTCTCCATTTTGACATATTGTGTAAATGAAATGTAGCAGCTTCGTTTATTCTGTCTTTCGCAATTTCCCAGCACGGAGGACACTCGGTACAGACTTGACCTTTTGTAAGGCTGTGCAATCGAGCTCAATTTGAGCATTATGACGTTTACACTGTATTGACTAAAAATTCAGAAAGCTAATCATATCCATTCGTCACGTGTGACCTCACAATATGACGGGATATCATTTCCGTGACTGTGAGAATATATTCTGTGTGCTGTACGGTTGTAAGTGGTGTATTAGCACCAGCATTATGGGCATTAGGATCCTGCTCATTTGACCAGAAAGTTGCTGGTTTAAATCCCAACCCAAACAGAAGCCCTTGAGCAAGATATAGTTGCCTGCTGCTCCCTAATTTTTACCATTTTGTTTCCACTGGGGGGTGGAGTGGTGCGGTGGTTAGCGCTGTTGCCTCACAGCACAAAGGTTTTCAAGCTCTCCCCATGTCTGTGTGGGTTTCCTCCGGGTCTTCCGGTTTCCTCCCACTGTCCAAAGTGTTGCAGATTAGGTGGACTGGGTACTGGGTTGCCCGTCGGTGAGTGTGAGTGCATGTGTTGCTCTGTGATGGGTTGGCTTCCTGTCCAGGGTGAACCCTGCCTCTGCTGGGTTCGGCTTCAGCTTCCCAGCGACCTGAAATGGATTACGTGGTTTGGATAATGGATGGATGGATGTTTTAGTTGGACTCATAATGGCCTTCTCACGTACTGTAATGCCTGTGGACACATTTACCATTTTTGGCAAGTGCATAAAAAGTGCAGCATTAAAAGTCGCATTTTTTGTATTTTGATATTTTAAGTAGCAGTAGATGTAGCAGCAGCAGTAACAGACGAAGTAGCAGCAGTAGTAGTAGTTGTAGCAGCAGCAGTAGTAGCAATAGTAGTAGCGGCAGTAGTAGTAGTAGTAGTAGCAGTAGTAGTGGTGGTAGTAGTAGTAGCAGTAGTAGTAGAAGTAGCAGTAGCAATAGTTGCAGTATTAGCAGCAGTAATAGTTATAGCAGCAAAAATAGCAGTACCAGTAGATGTAGCAGCACCATCAGTAGTAGCAGTAGTATAAATAATAGTAGTAGTAGTAGTAGTATCTGTAGTATTATTATTAGCAGCAGTAGTACTAGTACTAGTGGCAGCAGTAGATGTAGCAGCAGCAGTAGTGGTAGTAATAGAAGTAGTAGTGGTGGTGGTGGTAGTAGTAGTAATAGTAGTAGTAGCAGTACCAGTAGATGTAGCAGTAGTAGTAGTAGTAGTAGTGGTAGTAGGAGGAGCAGTAGTAGTAGTAGTAGTGGTAGTAGGAGCAGTAGTAGTAGTAGTGGTAGTGGTGGTGGTGGTGGTGGTGGTAGTAGGAGCAGTAGTAGTAGTAGCAGTAGTGGTGGTGGTGGTGGTGGTAGTAGGAGCAGTAGTAGTAGTGGTGGTGGTGGTGGTGGTAGTAGGAGCAGTAGTAGTAGTAGCAGTAGTAGTGGTGGTGGTGGTAGTAGGAGGTGGTGGTGGTGGTGGAGGTGGTGGAGGAGGAGGTGGTGGTGGAGGAGGTGGTGGTGGTGGTGGTGGTGGTGGAGGAGGTGGTGGTGGAGGTGGTGGTGGTGGTGGTGGAGGTGGTGGAGGTGGTGGTGGAGGAGGTGGTGGTGGAGGTGGTGGTGGTGGTGGTGGTAGTGGTGGAGGTGGAGGTGGAGGTGGAGGTGGTGGTGCACAGACTGTACAGGTGAACCCAGTGGTTTAGTCTGATCTGACAGTTTAGTCTGTGTGACTCGTCAGGACCGATATTATCTCAGCAGGACTTGGATGAACAGGTGTGGTCTGTCATGGAACCAGACAGGTGGGCCTTTCAGGTGCGTGTAAGTGAGTGAGTATGTGTTTGTGTGTGCGCGCGCGTGTGTGTGAGTGAGAGAGAGCAAGATAGAGCAAGCACGATATGAGTGAATGTTTGTGTGTGGCTCCACTGGAGATGTGGTCGATAAACATCCTCTTTGGGTACGCAGGAATTTTAGCAATGTTTTTCTCTATCTCTCCCTCCCCTTCCTCAATATCTCTCTCCCTCCCCTTCCTCAATATCTCTCTCTCTCTGAAAATGGGCCGAAGGAAGATGGATAGAGACATTCTCTCACACACACCAGGTTTTCCTCTCTCTAGAACCTCAGCTCAGAAACAGATCAGATAGAGAGAGAGGTGTGGTGGTGGGGGGTGGTGGTGGGGGGTGGGGGTGGGGGGGTCTCAGCCTATGAAATACTTAACCCAAGCTGTTGTTCCTGTCTTTACAAAGATGGATGGGCATGCTGGATGAGAGAGGGAGCGAGAGAGAGAGAGAGAGAGAGAGAGAGAGAGAGAGAGAGAGAGAGAGAGAGAGAGAGGTAGAGCCCCCCCGCTCGCGAACCCCCCCTATACCCCAC
>JBBIGC010021900.1:0-12635 GCA_037576955.1 Lepidarchus adonis | reverse complement strand
TCCAGACTGTAATGTTGTGTGTTGACCTGTGGGGGCAGTAGTGAGTCAGTCCAGACTGTAATGTTGAGTGTTGACCTTTGGGTGGCAGTTTAATATAGACAACTAATCTAAATTTCTTCATTCCAATGACGGATGAACCTCGAACCTCACGGTTACAGACTCACTAAACTGACTCATTACTGCCCCAACAGGTCAACATATATAGTCTGGGCTGCAGGTTGGAGATCAACAGAGGTAAACAAACATTAATTTTGAAGTCAATCAAGTAGCACTACATAGTACTTTACATATAAAAACAAATGAAACCACATATGTAAAGCATAGACTAGAAACCAGAGAAAGCAGACTTTTTTTTCTTTTCTTACTATGCAGTGCCATTGGCCCCAAGCAGCAGGCATCTGAGAGTGTGGAAACACTGCTGTTCCCCCTTCCCATCTTTTGTTCCCAAATAGCACACTTGTTAGTTATGTAACCAAGGCAGAGCCTCTGAGCAAAGTTGGTGGTTGCTGATAATAAACACACGATTATTGTAATGTCCTAAATACATCTTACAACAGTGTAAGGCAACTCCCCTGGCCCAGAGGAGGAATCTGTCAAACCTAACTCTATGAAAATGTCCTCTGCAACATGTAACAGTGATTACAATGCAAAACCCATTCCAGAGACAGTACGAGATAGTGAGCAGCACATCAAATAAAGAGGATGTCTTCTTTTAACAAGCCGTCATCTCAGAGGCATGAATAAACCATTGTGGCCATCGCTCAACAAAATTGGGTTACAGCAATCTTCTTGCCCCAGCGGATGAGGAGGAACTTAAACTGCCAATGTGCACTTAGACTTGTCAACAATAGCTGTACAGTGAGCTACATACGCATGTGATGATCATTAAACAGCTTCAATCTGACAAAGTCTGCATCATAAAAACTTAGGATGCTATGCAGATTTTAAGGAAACTTGGAATAAGTGTCTGCTTTTAAATATTTATTTATTCTTCAAACCTCTAATCCATTTTGGGTGGTGGGGAAGCTGGAGTTGATCCCAGCTAACTATGGGCCCAAAGCAGGGTTCACCCTGGACCAACACAGAGACACCCATTCACACCAGGGAACCCAGAGGAAACCCACACAAACACAGGGAGAACTCGTACACTCCACACAGAAACCCACCTGAGACTCAGGGATCGAACCCAGGACCTTCTTCCTGTGAGGCCACATTACTAACTACTACACCACTAATCTTAGTGTGAGCAACTACCTACAATTGTGCTCATAAGTTTACACACCCTGGCAGAATTTATGATTTCTTAACCATTTTTCAGAGAATATGAATAATAACACAAAAACTTTTCTTTCACTCATGCTTAATTATCAGTTAACTGGGTTTCCTCTTTTAATCATAATCCCAACACAAACTGCACAAATGTCCCTGATCAAAAATTTACACACCCCAGTTATTAGTACTGTAATTTGCCCCTTTAACATCAATGGCAGCTTGAAGTCCTTTGTGGCGGTTGTGGATGAGGCTCTTATCAGATGGTAAAGCTGCACATTCTTGCTGCAAAAAGCCTCCAGTTCTTGGGTTCTTGCATGAAGTGCGTGTTTGAGGTTCTCCCCAGAGTGACTCAATGATACTGAGGTCAGGAGACTGAGAACCTTCACTTTATTTTGCTGTAGCCAATAACAGGTCCACTTGTCCTTGTGTTTTGGATCATTGTCATGTTGGAATGTCCAAGTACGTCCCATGCACAGCTTCCGGGCTGATGAGTGTGAATTTTCCTGCAGTATTGTTTGATAATCTACTGCATTCATCTTGCCATCAATTCTGACCAAATTTTCTGTGTTTTTTGTAGCTCACACATCCCCAAAACATCAGTGATCCACCACCGTGTTTCACAGTAGGAATGTGTACCTTTCATCATAGGCCTTGTTGACTCCTCTCTATATGTAGTGTTTATGCTTGTGGCCAAAAAGTTACATTTTAGTCTCATCATCCAAATGACTTTGGATTGAGGTTTGTCTCTGTGCTGTTTGACATATTGTAAGCGGGAAACTTTGTGGCATTTGTGTAGTAATGACTTTCTTCTGGCAACTCGACCATGCAACCCATCTTTCTTTAACTGTCTCCTTATTGTGCATAATTTTTTCAGAGAGTCCTGAAGTTATTTGTGGGTTTTTCTTTGCATCCCAAACAATTTTCCTGGCAATAGTGAAATTTTAGTTGGTCTACCTGACTGTAGTTTGGTTTCAACCGAACCAATAATTTTCTACTTCTTCATTAAAGTTTGAACACTGCTGATTGGCTCTCAGTTACTTTGATATTTTCTTATATCCCTTTCCTGTTTTAAAGAGATAAAATATATTTTCCTGCAGATCCTTTGACAATTTTTTTGTTTTCCCAATGACTTAGAATCCAAAAAACATCAGTGCAGCACTGGATGAAAGATAGGAGGTTCTGTCAGGAGTCCAGAACCTCACTGACATTTTATACTCACCCACTAATTACAATCAGATCACAGGTGAAGATGATTCCTTTAATAACCACACTGTTTGTGTCGAGTTGTGTGGATGTTATCAGGCAAAATCACCAGGGTGTGTAAACTTTTGATCAGGGTCATTTGGGTAGTTTGTGTAGTGATTATGATTTTAAACGTCTAAACACAGTTGATGGTAAATGGTTTCAGCCAAACATTAACCATAAGTGAATTGTGTTATTCATATTCTCTGGAAAAATGGCCAAGAAATCATAAATTCTGTCAGTGTATGTAAACTTATGAGCACAACTGTATATACCATGTAAATTGACTTCAGACGTGTTAGACTTGGTTTTGAAACCTGTGAGTGGAGTAATGAGTGCTGAAATAATTACTTTGTTAAAACATTAACAAACAGTTAATGAGAATAACTAATATTGTGCTCCTGATGCATCGTTTATTAGCATAATCTTTAAAAGGCTGTACATTAGTTTTATGAAACTACAAATTAAAAAAATCCCTTCCCTCTTCTGCAAAGTTCTAAAACCTTCGAAATGAACGTCATTACTTCCAGTAGACCACTGAGCTGTTTCTCTATAGCACACCGTCTTGTATTTGCAGCCATTGTGTAAATAATTTTTAGAGGTTTTTTTGTTGTTTAGAGATTTATGCCATAATCATTTGGGATTTGGCTTTCAGTCTTTTGCTTAATTTCAGTCACTTTTCTGAAACCTCCATTATTTAAACTTGGTGTCTGCAACCTCAGACAGTATTGAGACAAATACATTTTTTTTTATACATTCCCAATTCGTAGCATCTAAGTATGTTAGAGAGTTAGAAAGTTACATAATTACACAGTGGATTCACATTAATTATTACATTTGCAAAATACCACAGTTTTTGTGTTGGTCGTATCATTTTATTTTGTTGTTTTTATCTGCGACACCTTAAATGCTGGTCCGCGAAAATATTGTCTGACATTAAACCGGTCCATGGCGTGAAAAAGGTTGGGGACCTCTGTTTTAATGTACATACATGTATTTATCCATCCAATTTCCAAATCACATGTCCCATTTTGGGTCGTTGGGAAGCTGGAGCTGATCCCAGCTGACTATGAGTCCAAGGTGGGGCACACTGGACAGGAGGCCAACACATCACAGGGCAACACAGACAGACAACCATTCACACACACACACACACACTCACACTTATGGGTAACTTAGAGCAGCCAGTCAACAGAAAGTACAAGCCTTTAGATTGTGGGAGGTAAACACGGGATCAAACCCAGAACCTTCTTACTGGGAGGGAACATTATTAACAATGGAACCACCATGTTGCCCTGTACACTTCTTTCAACTTTTCCAAACCTTTTGTCTTTCTTACACAAGCGATTAATAATTGAACAAAATGCTAAATAAATATAATGCTACCAGTAAAAGCAGTTATTACAGTCACTGTTCAATAGTGCAATTGTTTTTTGTCATCACAGACGAGTCAAAATCCAAAGAAAAATGGCAAAGAAAAACTCCATAAGCTAAAGAAAGAAACCTTAGGAGGAACCAGGAGCTTAAATAGTACATGCCATAAACCTCTCAAGTTCAGCAGCACTTCTTAATCTTTGCTGTGTGGTAATATCATGCTTCCTGCCAATATTGAGATTGATAGACCAATTTATATCTCTTCTGACTCAAAGAATCAATTCACTAGGTGTGTTAAGTTTTGCGTACAGTTTGCATCATAAAACAAAAGAAAAATATGAATTACTTTCCAGCTATTGCAAAAGTCACTCAAAGCTTACTTGATAGCAGAAACCCTACACATCATCATGTAACTCTAATTAACAAATCAAAATAAACATTGTATTTTTCTGTATAAAATAAACATGAACCGGTGTTTAATAGAGACAGGTGTTTGTTGGAGACGGACTATTATTCTCCTCACAGAAGGAATGGTGATGGTATTTACTGCACAAAATGTCCTGCAGCTTCTTCACATTTATTTAGACAGAAGATAAAACATCACAACTAAAATCATCCCTCTGTCTGTTCAGCGGTGATACTTGTCTGTGATTGGCTGTTATTGTGGGAGTGGTTTAGCACCGAATACAGTGATAAGTTTAAACAGAGCCACTTGATATCCGTCAATAACCCTCAGATATCACGACAGAAATAGTAATTACACACGTTACACTCATATAACTGTCTTCAGAAATCAGAGGTTTGTTTTAAGCCGTTTCACCTTTTAGGGAATAAACTCTGTTAAAACACGGAGGTAGAAAGTGAAAGATATAGTATTTTTTATAGTATGCAAATATAACTGGATGTTTAGAATAGATTAGATTAGATTATAATCATTTAAGACAATCAGCTTGTTTGAAGGCCCCAAAACCAATCACCATGATTGTGAACACACCCCATCACAAAAGTGCACTACAGTGGAGTGTGACATTTGACCCCTCCAAATGTGGAGTAGCGGGCAGCTATCAACCGCACCCAGGGGGGCAGTGGAGCGGGACAGTACCTTAGTCAAGGGTTCTTCGTTAGGGACTTGAACCCGTGACCCTCTGTTTGCTGATTGACCTGATGAATTGCAGTGGTTATTATATCAGGGCGAATACAGAAGGAGCTGAACGGAACGGACATGTCTTTAGTGAAGGAAGGTATGAAGAAAGGAACGCGAAATGAGTGCAGCACAGCTTGTCTAATCTGTGGGACAGAATGATGCCTCCAGGACTGAGGATTCATCCTTCCTGTTTAATGATTCATTTTCTTTCCGTCTGAGGAATCCATTTAAATGTGAGAAGCGTAGAGGGGCTCTGGGTTTCGAGGTGGGAAGAAGCTCAACCTCTGGGCCGAGCATGATTACACTGGCACATACGTGGAGAAGGTTCCAGCCATACACATCCTGATCCACTGTCTCCATGCTTTGTCTCCATGACTCATCGGTTAATATGTGGGGTTACATAATGTGATTAATAAAAAAACTTATATATTTGCCCCCTATTTACTCAGAGAGAGAAACAGCACTGTACTACACCAGGGCCAGGCAGGCATCGCTATTTTTGCAAGAGCCAAAGTTGACAGAAAGGCTACAGCTCGCTTTAACGGGAGGCTAATGTTTGCAGCGGCCTTATCGTTAGTTTAATTAATGCTGAAGTACTTCTCCACAGCCTCTGGCCCAGTAACACAATTGTAGAAGAACTGTCATAGAGTTCAGACAAAAACAAACAAAAATGGAAAATGCCATCTGTATGGAAACTCAGATGCTTTCACTGCCTGGTATATGAAGTAGTCATGATTCATCTGTTGTAAATTAAAAATACATAAAATAACAAATATTTAAAATATATATATACAGGGGGTTCTCGACTTACGATGGGGTTCCTTTCCTCAGCGTGTGTCCTAAGTCCACCTTACATAAGCGTCTACTGTTTTTTTACACTGGGGCCATTCCTCTATGAGTCCACCAGAGGGAGACATTCACCCACCTGAGGCTCTGTATTGCATTTTTAAAGGTTTATTAAAGTTACTTTCACTTTCATTTGTCACACCTTTAAAAAAAACAAGAAAAAGGGGTTTGGGGCAGCGTCATATCCACACATTTTGGTAAGTTGAGTAGGTCATAAGTTGAGACCCCTTGTATATATTAATTAATTTAAAATATATTAATTTGATCTGTCTTCCAGGAAAAAAAAGTTAGCCTGATAGAAAATTAGCATGTTCTGCATTTTTGCTACAAAGTTGTTCATTTATATTATTTCATGGGCTTTGTTTCTTTCATTTTCTAAATCATTTAGACAACATATACTTTTTATACTTATACAACAAATACCTTCCAAATACTTCAGAGCAGTGGCGATAGGAACCAGACATCCAAAGCATTTACCATATTACCATGTTTTCTCCGCCGCATCAACACTTCTCAAACGTTTTCAGCCCTTTGCTACATTACATTACATCCTAGTGTATACAGTGGTGTGAAATAGTGCTTCTTCCTTTTTTTTTTACTGTTTGTCACACTTAAATGTTTCAGATCATCAAACAAATTTAAATATTAGTCAAAGACAACAAAAATAAACACAAAATATGTTTTTGATGTGAGAGGTTTTTTTATTAAAGGAGAAAAAAAACTACATGGCCCTGTGTGATAACTGGTTGGGCCCATGGCAGCAACAACTGCAATCAAGCGTTTGTGAAAACCTGCAATACATCAATTTTTGCCCAAAACTCATCTTTGCAGAATTGTTGTAGTTCAGACACATTGGAGGGTTTTTGAGAATGAACCACCTTTTTAAGCTCACACAGCTTCTCAATAGGATTCAGGTCAGGACTTTGACTAGGCCACTCCAAAGCCTTCATTTTGTTTTTCTTCAGCCAGTCAGAGCTGGACTTGCTGGTGTGAAAGTTCCTTTCAGCTTGAGGCCATGAACAGATGGCCGGACATTCTCCTTCAGGAGTTATTGGTAGACAGCATAATTCATGGTTCCATTTATCACAGTAAGTCTTCCAGATGCTGAAGCAGCAAATCATCTCCAAACCATCACACTACCACCACTATGTTTTACTGTTGGTATGATGTTCTTTTTCTGAAATGCAGTGTTACTTCTACACCAGATGTAATGGGACACACATCTTCCAAAAAGTTCAACATCTGTCTCGTTAGTCCACAGAGTGGACGTCTTGGGGATCATCAAGATGTTTTCTGGCAAAACAGAGATGAACCTTAAAGTTCTTTTTGCTCAGCAGTGGTTTTTGTCTTGGCACTCTGCCATGCAGGTCATTGTTGCCCAGTCTCTATGGTGGAGTCATGAACATTGACCTTAACTGAGGTGACTGAGGCCTGAAGTTCTTTGGATGTTGTTGTGGGTCTTTTGTGAATCTTGGATGAGTCTTGCTTGTTTTCACCATTTGTGGATAAAGGTTCTCACTGTGGTTCTCTGGATCCCAAAGATGGATTTATAACCTTTTCCAGACTGATAGATCTCAATGACTTTCTCATTTGCTCCTGAATTTATGTGTATCTTTGCATGATGTCTAGATTTGAGGATCTTCTGGTCTACTTCACTTTGTCAGGCAGATCTTATTTAAGTGATTTCTTGATTGAGAAGAGGTGTGGCAGTAATCAGGACTGGGTGTGGCTTCAGATAATGAACCACTGTTACGTTTTAACAAGGGTGCAGTCACTTTGTCACACAGGGCCATGTAGGTTTGGATTTTTTCCATCTTAATAATAAAATCCTTCACTTTTTAAGCATTTTGTGTTTACTTGTGTTGTCTTTGATTATTATTTAAATTAGTTTGATGATCTGAAACATTTAAGTCTGACAAAGATGGATAAAAGAAATCAGGAAGGAGGTAAAAACTTTTTCACACCACTGTAACACAAGCTAGAAAAATTTTTAATTTAACAGAAATAAAAGGAAGAAAAGTTTATTGTTGGCTGGGAAAAGATTAGTTTTTAATTTTCATTTGAACGACTGGAGGGTGGGGTTACTGCAGTACAGCAACGTCAATAATCCGTCTATATTGAAATTCTTCAATATAAAATTAGCAACATTGAAATACCAAAAATTGTTAAGCTTATCTTTCTTCACTTACTTCAAAATTTTACGACCTGTGCTGCTCCGCTGTTGCTCTATTGTCACTATTATGGTTCTGACATTGCAGACATTGTTTGTGCTGCTGGGAGATTTGTAGGGGGAGGATTCCAGCTTTCTGAAAACCGTTATGTTTGCTTTCTGTATGTTTCACAATGTTCCACACTGAAATAACCCATTCATATGTGTGATTGTATGCCACACGTCGCTGCCAACCAGAAAGCGTGAATGCATGCAAGCCACCCACCAGTTTTCTTACTCGATCCTCACAAGGCACTTAAATGGCACTGTGCTTTCTTTTGCAATAGCAATGACCTGTAGCTTAAATTCTGCAGTGTAGGAATTGTGTTGTGGCATGATATTGCTAAGTTAAATTTTTTTAATCACTTTATGGTAATTTTTAAGGGTCAACTACGATATAACGTCACTACTGGTATAGAGCTGCAAAGGCTCCAGAGGCCAAATTAAATGCTTTTGCTTCAGGTCACTCCAGTAACTCTGCAGCTAATAACATGAGGCGGCTTATGTTTTTTAAAAATATATTTTTAAAGTTTAAAAATATACATTTATAAAAAAGTATTTTCTTCAGCTTACAAAATGGGGCGGTTTATAATGTGGGACGGCCTCTCTGTTGGCAAATACGGTAACACCTTTAAAAGCAAATTGTTACATAGATTCACAATAGTGTGAAGAAGGCCTAAAATGTGGCCTTTTTTTCAAACTGACGAGTTTTTTACTATCACCTTACAGATTCTACCACTTTTATAGAGAAAATCCAATCTGAGTGTATCTATAATGTGCATTAGTCCTCTCTGAATGATTGTTTACATGTCAATAGTTATTATGTAGCATTGGTCTGAAATGGTAGAAGTTCTTCTTTAATCTTTGGCCTTAAAAACAGATTTGTCACCAAAATAATTGATTACTAAATAGATATTGAGTAATAGACAAAGATGAACCTAATGGTAAGTTTATGCAATAAAGCCTATAGCAGCTTACTAGTTCATATTTCCATCATTCACCTTTTCTGACCTTTACTGTCATTCAGACTTGGTCTGAAGCTCAGTTTAAAATCACACCTGCAGTTACAGTCTTACGCCCACGTTTTTTTTCTGTTTTACTCTCTCTTATTCTGTCTCGGGCATTCACCACTCTCATTCTTAGCCCTTTCCAATGATAGAAACTGTAAGAAAACAAGCGCCTGCACATATCATAGCAACAGAGCCTCCTGATGAGGCAGCAATCACCTGCCTCATAGTTCATTTGCTCCTTCACACTCAAAAGGATTAAGGGGAAATTTGTTTAATTACAAATTTGATCAGCCATAACACTAAATAACAACATTAAATAACATAACAAAAACCACTGCCTGCTGAGATGTATCTACACCTTGATTGGACTCCACCTGTGGACAATAAATTGACTGGACATGATTTGGAAAGGCACACACCTCTCTATAGAAGGCCCAGTACCTGGCAATGCAAAACCAATCCAGAACTAAAGGACATGACTGTTCTGTTCTTTCTCAAGAGCACAATGGCTTCCATCATTCTCAAATGGAAGAGGTTTGGCACCTCCAGGGCTCTTCTAAGATGTGGTTGCACGGCCAAACTGAGGGAAAGGTGACCAAGAACCCAATGGTCACTCTGACTGACTGTGTAGAGACGGGACTAAGGCCCAGAAAAACAAACAGGAACTGCAGCTCTCCTCCTGACAAAACATTTAGAATTGAGGCCAAACACTTCTTGGTTTCCAAACACAGTCTTGGTTTCATCAGACCAGAGAATCTGGTTCTTCACAGTCTGAGAGCATTTTCATGGGGGTGGAAACATCATGCTTTGGGGCTGTTTTTCTGCAAAGGGACCAGGATGACTGATCAATGTAAATGAAAGCATGAATGGGGCCATGTATCGTCGTGAGATTTTAGGTGAAAACCTCCTTCCATCAGCAAGGGCATTGAAGATGAAACATGAAACTTTCAGCATGACAATGATCCCAAAAACATCGCCCGGGTAACAAAGGAGAGGCTTTGTAAGAAGCATTTCAAGGTCCTGGAGTGGCCTAACCAGTCTCCAGATCTCAGCCCCATAGAAAATCTTTGGAGGGAGTTGAAAGTCTGTGTTGCCCAGCGACAGCCACAAAACATTACTGCTCTAGAGAAGAGCTGCATGGAGAAATGGGCCAAAATACCAGCAACAGTGTGTGAAAACTCACAGAAAACGTTTGACCTCTGTCATTGCCAACAAAGGGTATTGAAATGACCTTTGGTTATTGACTAAAAATTTATTTTCCACCATAATTTGCAAATAATTTTTTTACAAATCTGACAATATGATTTTTAAAAGGTTTTTCTGATTTTGTCTCTCATAGTTGAGGTAAAGCTATGGTGAAAATTACAGGCCTCTCTCTTTTTAAGTGGGAGAACTTGCACAATTGGTTGCTGACTAAATACTTTTTTGCACCACTGTTTACACTTTCCAGTTGAAAATATTTCCACAGTTCTGACTTTTTACCTAAATGCGTCCACAATGCTCTGCATTTACAGCACCTGCATAACAACTGACCTAAAACAAAGGATCAGATTTAGATCCGTTCATACTCATCCCAATTAAAATCAATTAAAAATTTGCCCCAATCATACATTCACAGTACAAAATAGTGCACAACTGGAACACTCAACATGACCAGCTGTTTTGGAGTCTTCCACTTGCCTAATTTTCCTGCTTCCAACACATCAACGTCAAGAACTGGCTTCTAACTAAATCACATACATCAATACATAATACTGTATATCTCAGCCCTCGACAGGTCATTGCACAACGGTAATCAATGTTATTCACTTTTTCTGTCAGTGATTTTAATGTTGTGGCTGACTGGTGTATAAGGCCAAGAGGCTCCTTTAAACTCCATGTAAATTGGACAGTTCCTCTTAATTCCCAAGCACAATAATTAACCCGACTCTACAGGGTAACACTACGCAACCGCATGTTTAATTTCAGCTTTCATCCAGTATAAATTTAAGGGCAAAATTAAACAGCTGTCTAGAATATCCGAGAAAGCACAAATAACCATATATTTTCAAAATTACATGAAGATATAAAGACGTGTATCTGTAGCAATAGTAGGGATGGTGTAAGTATTATTCTTGCACACCTGATATCTTTAAAAATAGCTTCCTTGGTGAACTAAACTTAGCTCATTTAATAATTCATTACAGACGAAAGAGATGATTACATTATATATAGTCAGACCTTCGCATACAGCAATGCGATTGGTCTTATGCAATAGATATCTAGCATTCTAGATTATTTGTCTCTCTTATTGCAACACTTCATCTGTGAGTCTACAGCTCTAGGCCAATGAATTAGACACTGAGATTTTAACACAGTCCACTCACCATATTCACTTGTAATGGTCCAGAACCAGGCCGGAGTAGTTTCCTCCGATTGGACCTGGTGCTGCCATTCCGTAACCGGACAGTGGCTGATTGTGGGACACATCCACCTGTGGAACAGAAGAACATTGTATTCAGAAACTCCAAAACACTCGAGATTAAGCTCATACAGTGGTGGACAATGTTTTTTTTGTTTGTTTTTTATATCATCCAAACCAGCACAGTTTTGGAAATATCTTTGTCCACACATGAAGAAAAAAACAAAAAAACACTGTCAAAATCCAAAGCAACAGAAGGCGCTATAATGCTAAATTGTATATGAATGGACCAATCAGAAGCCTTAGTGGGTCTTAGTGGGTAGTCTAGACCAGGGGTCGGCCACAGTTATTTATTAATTCAACTTATAATTATATATTTTATTTTTGTTTATTTTGTTAGTTATCTTAGAGTTTGAGGTGATACTTTAACATTGTGTAATTATGTAATTTTATTAGCAGTGTAAATAAAGTGAAATGCAAAATGCGCCAACATTTAGAGTAACGCCCCCTAACACTCTGGTCCCTATGGTAACACATAAACATTTCTTTCAGAATACGTTTTCAGTGCTGTTGTGGAGATCTCAGGGTTTTCTGCCATGGCTTTCATCCAGAATACCAGCAAAGCTGAGTCTCTAACACACTTGAGATCGTGTTTTTTTTTTTTTAAGTTGTAATTTTTTTATGCCTGGTGCTTGTGGAATCCTGAATTAAAACTTGTGTCATGTCCACGTCTATAGCCCTCGCCTTTTCCTGCAGGCGACTTCCTGAGTGTGCAAGTCCCACGGCTCTAATCATGAATAAAATCCCAAAAAAGAAACTGAAAGAAAATGGAGTTGAATTCTGCATGGACAGACTTCTTTACCTTCACTGCAACTACGCTGCTGATCTGTGTGTCTAATATTTGGTTGGAGATGGAGAAATCCATTAAAGAATCGTTGATAAAAATATCAGAGTATATATTCTCCAAATTCAAAAATAAGAAAATTAAAGAAATGTTTCTCTGCAAAAACTGTCAAGGACTGCAATTTAATATTATGGAATTCAAAGTGGAACAGATTTTTTCCTGCTGTTTGCTTTACAATTAACAGGTACAACCCAACAATTCCCCAAACTCAAGACAGTAGTGGCTCCTGATAG
>JBBIGC010021891.1:0-12635 GCA_037576955.1 Lepidarchus adonis | reverse complement strand
GTAGACATGATCAAAGAACGTACCGTTTTAATCCTGTGTAGACAGAGAGAAAACTTTCACTCCTTGCTGTCGCAGGTAAGAATGCTGAGTTGCATTCCAAGAACACCATACCCACTGTGAAGCATGGGGGTGGAAACATTATGATTTGGGGCTGCTTTTCTGCAAAGGGGACAGGACAACTGATCTGTATTAAGGCAAGGATGAATGGGGCCATCTATCATGAGATTTTGGGTAAAAACCTCCTTCTATCAGTGAGAGCATTGAAGATTAACCATCATGACAATGATCCCAAACACACTGAGACCGGCAACAATGGAGTGGCTACGTAAAAAGCATTTAAAGGTCCTGGAGTGGCATAGCCAGTCTCCGGACCTCAGTCCAATAGAGAATCTGTGGAGAGAGTTGAAAGTCAGTGGTGCTCTTGAGACAATCTGCATGGTAAATGAGCCAAAATACCAGCTACACTGTGGGCAAACCTGGTGAAGACCTACAGGAAACATTTGACCAACCAAGGTTACATTACAAAGTATTGAGGTGAACTTTTGTTATTTACCAAACACTTATTTTCTGCACCATTATACAAATACATTCTTTAAAAATCATACATACATACTGGATTTTTTACATTCTGTCTTTCACAGTTATAGTGTACCTATGATGAACATTACATCCATCTCTCAGCTTTTTAAGTGGGACAATTTGCAGAATCGGTGGCTGCAAAATGCTTTTTTGCCCCACTATATATTCTCTGTCTGTTATCAGTCTCTGATGTTGGCTTGAGGAGGATGGGTTCCCGTTCTGAGCCTTTGTTCCTCCAAGGTATCTTCCTGCTTTTTATGGAGCTTTTCCTTCCCTCTGTCACCTTTGGCTTGCTCAGTAGGGGCTCGAACCTGGATTCTGTAAAATCTGTAAAGCTGCTTTGTGCCAATGTCAGTTATAAAAAGTGCTAGAAAAATCAAATTGACATATTTTAAAACTGTAGAAGTTGGGACAATGACCCAAAACACCAGAGCAATTCCTCAACAGAATGGCTTCAGAAAAATGAACCAAATAAAGATGCTATGGAATTACACATGACATCCAAAGAACATGACAGGGCTAAGCAGTTCTGCCAGGAAGTTTGGGCAATGGTTCTTCCTGAATCATGTGCAGTTCTGATCCACAGCTACAGGAAGCACCTGGCTGAGGTTATTGCTGCTAAGGTGTGGTCAACCATTTATTAATCCCAAGGGTTCACATACTTTTTCCACTAGCAATAAGAGTTGTTCATGGCTGTTTTCCATATTTTTTTTGTTATTATTTTAGGTACATTATATTTGTCAATACCCTTGACTATTGAACACCTGAAGAAAATTACATGCAAAAGGCCTGGAAAGCCACAACACCAGCTGAAATCTATCAATAATGCAAGAATGCAATCCTGCCACTCAGTGCCAAATAAAAGCAGCTAGTTCAGACCCAACTGATGGTGCCAAAAACATCCCATTTTGGGTAAAACCAAAGAGCTCTCTTAAAACTTTCACAACTTTATTGTTGCAAAACATACTTATGGCATTTGTTACAGAATTTCTAAAGTACTGAAGGTTCCAGTGAGCACTGTTGGCTCCATAATCTGGAAGTGGAAACAACATCATTGCACCATAAGCCATTGATGAGGATGTTTCAGACAGAGGAGTGAAAAAACAAGGGCCAAGGACCATTTGTGAAGAGCTTCAGAAAGACCTGGAATTACCAGGTACAATTGTTTCAAAATAAACAGTAAGTAATGCATTCAACGCCATGGCCTGTATATATCCTCACCATGCAAGACTCCATTGCTGAAGAAAAAGCATGTTGAAGTGCGTTTAAAGTTTTCTGACCAACATTTAGACAAGCCTGTGAAATACGGGGAGAATATAGTTTGGTCATTTGAGATTTAAAACTCTTTGGATGGCTATATATTTATTTATTTATTTATTTTTAAATTAATTTTTAAAGTGAAATCAATGTTTTGGTGATTTATTTTAATTTCAACCATATACAGTCGGCACAGTACATTGTGAAATATAACAATGTATTCCTCCAAGACCACTGTGCTACATAGATCACAGGACAAGTAGGTGGGAGGTGGGTTTCCTTGTTCCTTGACTTTCTTAGAAGGGGTCTTTCTTGGTTATGGAGCTGGGACTCAGGGGCCAGGTGAGGTTCTCCACCAGGTAAAAACCAAGGTGTGCTGATGACTTACATGTCTGATATGTAAATTTATAGTGGAGAATGGTTCCTTGTAGTACATCTGAAGTCAACAACCATCTCTGTTGTTTAGTCCATGTTCAGAAACATTTTGCTGGCCCCAGTCCGTCAGCCACTGCACCCCATCCTGTTATGCTGACTTGTTGTTATTGTTTATGAGACCGACCCCAAATGTGTCATATGTGAACTTAATGATAGGATGGGCATGAGTCAGCAAAGTGAACAACAGTGGACTGAGCACTGAGCCCTGTGGAGCACCAGATGTTTTTTCCAATCCTGACTGTCTATGGCCTTAGATTCAGGAAGTCCAGGAATCAATTGATTAGGGAGGTGTTCAGCAGGCTTAGCTTCCCAGTCAGGTGGTGTTGAATGTGGAACTAAATGCGATGAACAGCATACATCCTTCTTGTCCAGATGAGAGAGGGTCAGATGGAGGGTTGGTGAATTGCATTATCTGGTGAATGGTTGTGAAGCTATGCAAACCGCAAGGAGTCCAGGTGAAGGATTCATGATTAGCTTTTGAAAGTGAAAGTGACGATTTGTCATTGTGAACACACCACAGAACACAGTGCACCACAACGAAATGTGTCCTCTGCATTTAACCCATCACACGTGCACATCAACATATCAACATCCTTAGTGGTGCCCGGGCTGGGACTTGAACCTGTGACCTTCTGATCCCAGGGGTCTGCCCACCACTGCCCTGTGGGTTGACTCTGTACAGTTTCTCACATCAGCTGTGTCATTACGAGGAAGTGTGTTCTTCCTCTGAAATGGTGTTCTATGCCTCAAAAAAAGGCTTTGCTGTCACAGGCAGGTGTTGCTGTCCTGTCATCACCTGGATGACCTGCCACAAACATTGTATGTCTCAATGTCATGGAAGGTACCTGTTTGAATTTATACCATTTCACCAATACAGCTAACTCAACCAGCCAAACTCTGTCCACAGGGCTGGTCAGAAAACTAGTTTAATCAGACAGCTTTTTGCATTTCTGTTACCTGTCAGTGACCAGGCAGCTCGATGTTCGGGCTCAATGCAAATGGCAAACGAAGTTTTGGTTCCACCATGGCAATATGGCTTTATGAAATGCTGTCTATCTAAATTAGCATAGGGCCACATCTGTCTATTTATGATCATGAGGAACTAGCTTGTGTGAGGAACCCATGCCTTTCATCGTTCACCAGTTTATCAGGCTGCAATGGGAAACCGTAAGTTTGTTTGAGCAGTACAAATGATGAATGAAGAAGCCTAACAGAGTAAAATAAGTGTGACAAAGTAACACTGCAAGTGAACAGGATGCAATATTTGTCATTTCAGAATGATAGGTCATGTAGTTCTCAACTCTGGAGCCCAGCTTCTCTTTCACAATTGGCTCATCTTTATGGTAGAAAAGCAGATTTACTGAGATGTCGAGTGAGTCTGACATATTAGAAAAGGAATAATGATGGAAGAAGTGGGTCGTTATTATCCAGCCCACTGACATATGTCTGTATACAATTAATTGGTCCACTACTCCTCAGCTTTTATTTTGCTTTCATTTGGGTTTATAGAAGCTGTGTGTTGCGTACAAATTGTACCTATTAGATATATGTACAGAATATATAAGCCTTTCCATGCTAACATTACCTGCTGCAGTATGTACTTTCTGCTAGGTTATTGTTTTAGTAATGTAAGTATTGGAACCTACTTGTGCTATTGGTTATAAGCTCCAGCACCATAAGGTGAGTTTTATGGTTTTTGGTACCTCTTCAGTTTTGGTGCCCAAAGTACATAATAGTACACAATGGTGTTGTCTTTTTGGGGATTCATTTCACCTGAAGCCAGCTTTAATTCTTTACTCTTTTTGTAATGATTCCTGTCTTGCATCTGATGTTTTCCTTGTTAGTCACGTGTCTGGTGTTTTTGTTCTTTCTCTGTTCACCTGCACCTGGTTTGTAACTCCTCCTCCTTGTCCAGGTGTTCCAGGTTAGTCTCTGTATTTATATTCATTGTGTCCCAGAAATTGTGGTTTGTATCCCTGTTATCCCTGTTAATTAAAATAATAATTATTATTATTATTATTATATTAAATCATGTTAAACTTCATTGGTTGCCATTGTGCATACTTCCAACAACCAAACCCTTGCACTTCTGCGTCACAAGTACATGCACCAGAATATGAACTAGGGTAGAGTAGCAGTAACGATTTCGGGATGTTGTGGAAGTAAATGCAGAAGGCTTCTGAAGTTTTTTAGCACTACTAACAAAAACACAGCACAAAAACCATACGGACCAACTCAAATTACATACAGACATGAAAACATTGACCGACTGGGATCACCTAGAGGGAGTGGACAGAACCAGAACATGTGACAAACAAGACATGTGACTAGACGAGACAAGCGTGACTGGGCAACAAAACCAAAACAAACCCACATCGCAATGCACGACAAGAGCACGGCTGTGAGAGTTGCACAATATTCTTATAATATTTTTACTTCTCATATTAAAATATAGGTTTTGTTTGTCTCTACACAAACATTTTTGAGTGAGTGCAGCAAAGTTCACTACAGTATATTATTTATGGTCAGCATAGCAATTATACGCAAAATAATATATAATAACCATATAGTCACCAGTTCAGGAGGAAAAAAACGAATCATTGATGCATCTTTGTAAATGTAGCATTGGTGTGAATGTGTGAGTAGAAGAGGGGGACATTTTGAGTTGCACATTCTCAAATGAAGGTGGAAGTGTGTGGGTGGTGTAGAAAGAATGGTGTTCAAAAACTTTTGTTGACCAGGATGGTGGATGATCAACATCATGGGAAGAATGGAGTATTTTGTTTCATTTCAAGACAGCTTGTTAAATGTGTTGCGTTAGAGTGGTGATGGAAATCCTGTTCTCCAAAATGAATTGTCTTTTGTTAATTTGTAGTAAACCTAGGAAATGGCAAACATCATTAATAAAATGGGCAACCTTGCAGAAATTTATTTGGCATGGAGCCACTGGAACAAATCAAATGATTAATTTCGATGGCTTCCTAAGAGGTAATTAAAAGGGGAAATGAACTGATTAATTAATTATTCTCTTACTTTCAGCCAATCATTGAGCCAGATGTGCTTTCCCATGAAAGCTGCATTACACGGTATAGCCCAGTGTGAGTATTCCATGCATTTCAGAGTGTATATTTAAATGCAGGAAATACATTCTCCCTATACACAATATCTGCTGTTTGGCAGAGCTAGGAAAAAAGAACACTTAGCCTGTTGTGTTAGAGATGTAACATATCATATTATTTATATAATTGCTTACTGTACATTATATTTTGTAGGTCACTGATGAATGAACATCCTTATCACTTTATAAAAAATACCACCAAGCTGTTTGATCTCCATAATCTCATTCAGATTTCCCATTAAGTTTTTTTTGCCATTCATCTTGCATTGACAACTTCAGACCAGTGGTTTATGTGCATGGAACAATGGCATAAATCACTCAAAATCACTCATTAAATCTTTTAAACTCTAAGCATCAGACATTTTGGAAGCCCACTGATGACATTCACATCATTGCAGTCATTCTTCTTCAATGGACAGTGACATTTGCATGATTCGGTTGAGTGCATTTTTTTCCAAACCCCAGGAAAAGGCTGTAGCCCCTCTTTATTAGGTGTCACGGTTCTCTGTCTTTGGCCTTTATGCCTCTGCTAAGGATGATATACAGCTGCTATGAAAGCACACCAGATCCAATGTTCACACACTTCCTGCATGACTCACAGACCATACCTCTATAGTCTGAGCTGTTTCTAGTTCTGGGCTGTAATGAAAATTGCTGGAATAGTTCAGTTTGCAATGCTTTGAATGGGAGGGTTTGTCACTATAAATCAGTAATGTACTTAATGCTGGACCTACAGTAACTGACAAAGCAAAACATTTGAAGATGGGATTGGGTGATATAACCATTTCTGGCACATCTGATATTGCAAAAAGCCTGTGTCTGGTAATGCAGTGTATACATCACGATTCCCACTCCCACTTCAGAATCAGAATCAGAATCAGAAATCTTTATTGACCCCAGGGGGGAAAATTGTTCAACAAGATATGTGACCAGACAAGACCTAAAACCTTGTTACAGTCCATTCTATTTACATTTCTGCGAGTGCTAATGAACAAATCAAGAGTTTCTATGTCAACATTTTACTGATATATCAGAATAGACTATAATTTATTTTAGCTTATTTTAAAATATACTGCTCAAAAAATAAAGAGAACACAAAAATAAGATGAATGAAATATTCTTATCAAATTCTTTGTTTTTTTACATAATTGAATGTGCTGACGAAAAAATCACACAAACATCATCAATGGAAATCAAGTTTATCAACCCATCGAGGTCTGGATTTGGAGTCACACTCAAAACTAAAGTGGAAAAACAAACCACATTCTGATCCAGCTTTGATGTAATGTTCTTAAAACAAGTTAAAATGAGGCTCAGTAGTGTGTCTGGCCTCTACCACCAGAGGATTGGACCTTAGACAAGGCATTGACCCAGATTTTGGAAGCTCATCAGGCGATCCACATCTGATAACACAGTTGGAATTAAACAATTTGGTCAGAGATTTGGGTCTGTCGAAAGAAAACGCTGAGCTGCTGGGTTCAAGAATGCAGGAATGGTGTTTATTGTCACCAGGTACACAAATGTTGGTTTCAGACCTTGGGATGTGATCAAAACCTAAAGAGTAGCGTCTCTTCATTGATTCATTGATGTTAAGCCTGAAAGCTGTTCTCCTACACAATGGTAATGTTTATCTGTCAGTACCTGTTGGCTGTGCAGCACACATCAAAGAAACGTATGAGAATATGGAACTGTTACCAAAATACGTCCAGTAGAGCAGGTACAACAGGGATATCTGTGGAGATCTTAAAGCCGTTGCTCTGTTACTAGGACTGCAGCTCGGCTATACAAAGTACTGTTGTTTCATCTCCAAATCACGCCAAAGAGTCACACTATTCTCAACAGAACTGGTCACTCTGTAAAAAGACAGAAACGTGGCATTAATTGTTTAGGACTCATGAAGAATTTCATGAAAATAATTAACAAAGAAGGTGAAGGTTTTATTATTTAGGACAATGGTTCCCAGGAATAACTGATGCCAAGATCAAAGAGGGCATTTTTGTTGGCCCCTAATCAGATATGTTATGAGTGACAGGCAGTTTGAAGATCTGTTAGTTGGGTTGGAAAAAATTGGCTAAAGCCTTCAAAGATGTAGTTGACATTTTTCTGGGCAATTACACAACCCCAAACTACATTCAGTCAGTAGACAAACTTCTCAAAGCATAGAAGACAATGAAGTGCAACATGTCACTCAAGATTAATTTCCTCCACTCACACTTGAACTTCTTCCCCACAAATCTTGGTGCTGTCAGTGACGAACTCAGTGAAAGGTTTCACCAGGACATTGACCCAATGGAGAAACGATACCACGGCAACTGGAATCGGTCCATACTTGCTGACTACTGTTGGACACTGCAACAGGATGGACCAGACACTGAATACAAAAGAAAATTAGGAGTAAAACTTTGTTATTCTACTGAATTTATTAACTTATATGCGAAATGCAAACATGACAATACATTATTGAGAGTAAACATAATGTCTACTTTTTTTAGAATTCCTACATGATGCAGTAAAACCAAAACTATATCTGTGCATACCCTGTAGGTGCCTGTTACAATCAGCAAACACTTTTCGGGAAGCAAGACTTGCAGTGCAATGTATGTAAAAAACACAGATACATACGGTATTGCATTACAAACTTTCTGTCATGATCTGGTCCTCTTTTAAGAAGCATTGATGTATTATAGCTATTGATCATTGGCCAAGATTGTCCGCAATCTTGTTGGCCCACTACACTGCAGTCAAGTTCTCACTGAAAGTAATGGCAGCAACATGGTTGGCATAGAAATTTCACTTACTTCTCACTTTTTTGAATTTCACAGAGCAAGAAACAGGTAGTCCAGTCAATGAATAGTTTCTTTGTTCTCTCCAACTTTGTGTCTTAGCAACATTCACTTATCTTTAGACCGGTCTAAAACCAAGCTCCTTTAGAGAATGCTAAGCCAATGCAGTGTCACCTGGATACGTAGAACAGTCACTGTGGAATCAACCTTCCACAGCAGTGTACTTCATCCTTAAGGGAACAATGACCATGTTTTATTGGCAATTTGGACTTGTAATCCTTTATTTAAGGGGGATTGCACAGATTCAAACATGACACATATATGTAGCAAGCAACTTTTACCCTTGGGCAACCATGTCAAATCTCCCGCATGCAGCAACCCACCAGCTTCAAATAAAGTTGATGAATATCAGGTGAATCCTGCACATAAAAAAATTCTAACATTAATTCTATCCTTTAATGCTCCTCTGTCTGTTTCAAGATCACTTTTAATGCTACATGGTAGCTAGCTGACATGTTTTAGTCACTAGGAGGATAAAAGACTGGTTAGAAGACTACTCTGATATTGCTGAATCGAAGTTCTTGAAAAATTTATAAAAGAGAAATATCAGACATGGAGCCAAAAAGCACAAGATAATAATGAACAGTGAGAATGAGATAGAGAAGCATCTAATTTGTAGATTGTCATTATCAAACTTGTGAACAGCTTTTTGCCGGACAATGACATAAAAGTGCTGTTGTGAAGAAACCAGTGTAGCATGTTCCAGAAATGTTGATGCCTCATTATTGACACAATTTGTTGCCTTGTGTCCAGTTTTAATTGAAAAGAAGCAACATAGAGCACAGAGAACCGACAAATACAAGGTCTACTAGAGTAACACCTGACAAGGAAGAAACACATGGAACAAGGAACAGGAAGGCAGGAAGGAAAAAAAACATGAAGGCAGAAGCACATGGCTAGGCAGGAAAACTATGACTGAATCAGAAATATAATAGTATTGTGGTGACTTTGGGGTTGGGGCTCGCTCTCATTGGCTGCCTCTGCGGTGGTGGGCATCATGGGGGAGTGTGGTTGTGTTGGGGTTCGTGTTTGTGTTAGGTGTAAAGGCTGTGTTTAGGGGGGAAACACTGGTACGGGTATGTGTGGGGTATTGTGTTTGTGCTGCTGTGGTTGTGGGCTTGTTCTGCTCAGTGTGTCCGTGTCCACCATGGATGAGAAGAGAAGCCATCCTGATATGGTGGGCCGGCACACTGAGCAGATTAAACTCAAGCAGGGGTTGTGTTGTCCTGCTCTGAAGCAAGAGGGTGCACAGGTTCCTTTTCACCAGCCTTTAACAGCATTGTTAAAGACTGGTAAAATAAAGGATATTGGATGCTGTACAATTTGCATCTAACCCTTGTGTCGAGTTTCATTCGTAGTGGCGTCGGGTTCCCTCTCAAGTTCACTACAGTATTAAGACATAATCTGACTATTTGATTCGTCTCTGCTAATAATGCTGATAGAAGTCTATGCAGTATGACAAGGCTGCTTTACACAATTCTTGGATGCAGTTCAACAAGCCACTTGCTCGCTGCTGTGCAACCTTATGCCTTTGAGCTTTGTGTTCAGTTATGTGTAGACGTATGGTGCCCCTGGCCAGATTATGATGTATGTTTGATTAAGTGTAAATTTGTTCATTCAAATGAAGGAAAAAAGGAGCAATACAACCTACTAGACTTTTGACATGACTGTTCAGACATATACAGATACAGAAAATGTGTGTCAGTGGGAAGCCAGGCCAAGGTGCAGTATATACAGTATGTACAGTTAGAGATAACTCATCAGATATCTGAAAACTTTTCACACACTCATCAATTTCTGTAAAACAATGCATTTCAAACCAAACCAATCCTAATGACACAAACAGAAAACTTGGGGCATTTTGTAAAATGTAAAAACAAAGAAAGGGTTTTTATTTTCCTGACATAAGTACAAGGGAAATTCCTTCTAAATGTTTGTCTAACTAACTTTATTGTATTTAAAATAATTTGACTTTGCAACACAGTAAAAATAAAAGTAAATTGTTTAGATAATATTCCAGTTATCCCTTTTGAAAGATCCCACAATAAGCAGGTAAATGTCAGAGTATCGAGAGTATAAAAGGAGCTTCTGCTTAAGGTGGGTCATGATTCATCGTGTTTGCCAAACTTTGTCAGAGAATTATTTTTCAGGGCAAGATTACAAAGGTTTTAGATTTCACCATCTAAAAGAACATATGAAAATATTTTAAGAATCTAGAAAAATCTTAATTAGTGTAGTGCAAGGCCTCAAACAACTGTTTAATGTGTTTGACCTTTAATCTCCCAGAAGCCCCTGCATGAGAAATAGTCATGATAAATGTAGCCACATGGGCTTGGGAGTACTTTGAAAAAACGTTGTCACTTAACACATTTTCAAGAAATATAACACAGGATCAAGAACTGTATAGTGAAACTACTGCACAAAGTGAAAGCCAAGCATTGGTGGAATTTTGTGCTTTTCTCAGATGAATCAGATGTTGAGTTCTCTTTTGAAATTGGCCTTCCAGATTTTATCAGCAAAGGACATGGCATGGAAGACTTGCATATTGGTGAAGGTACCATTGAAGTGGAGGCATATATTGAGTGAAATTGACACATGCTTCCATCAAGACAATGTATTTTCTTTAGACTCCATGTTTTTTCCAGCAAGACGATGTCAGATATTCTGCATGCACTACAACAGAGTGGCTTCATAGACACAGAGTGTTTTACTGGCCTGTCAACTGTCCAGATTTGGTCACAATTGGTAATGCATGACACATCATGAAGAGGAGACTTAAAGGTGATCACTGTAAGGTGCACCACCCATTGAGCACCAGCATGGGGAGGTCTGGCTTTCGCTTGCTCGCCTCCTCCAGGGTGGTTATGCTGCGCTGTTGGTGGAGGAGTGTAACGCTGCTGGGCAATCAGGCTTTGATGCCAGCCAGCTGGATCAGAGGCTTTATAGCGCCTGGTTGTTCAAGAGGAGTAGGGCTGTGGATTCTCCCACTCGGCCCTTGGGTTTCCCTATGCACTTATGCAAACCAGTATCCTGACCAGCTTATATTAGGGAGCCACACTGGTGCCCTCGTGAGCCTGGCATGTGGTTGTCCTGGAAGTGACAGGTGGCACGTGCCAGTACCTAGGGGGGGTGTGAGCACCGTGATCACCTGTGGGGCATGTGTTCGTTTGCTGGGGGGTTTTGTTTCGAGGTACGACCGGGCTGCACAGCAAGTGGTTGCCAGATTGTGGAAAAACGTGCATGCTGTGCAGTACCCCCTCTCCTGCCGTGCTGAGTTTGCGCTGGCAGGAGTTGGTACCCAAGGATCACACCAGTTTTCCCGGTTGCCCTGAACAGCGCCCTCAGTATGTAACAACTCGTCATTATTAACATCTTGCCGCAGCATAGCAAGCAGGTGGGTAATGGTTGGTTGGAATTCACTCAATGTATTGTTTTTCCATCTCATACATGGTAGAGGGTAGTGCACTATGTGCAAGGCCATGCTTGTGCCACGGCTTCGAACAGGACTTCTTTTAGCAGGGCATGGTGTGGTGCGAGCATGTGCCTCTGGTTACGTTCTCCTGCCCTTGGGCCACGTCATTCCATTTCGCCTCAGCGGACTTGTCACGCTGGTGCTTTACAATCACAGACTGTTGGGCAGTTTTATACCCTGCAAGTATTCAATTGATTAACAGTATAAGTGGAATTTACCAACAAAGAGCTAAATCACTTTCTCCTTGGCCTTAATGCAGGTAAATACAGACAACTGTTACTGTCCCTTCTCCAGCTAGTGAATTTACATGTTGTCAGAACTGAAGTGCAGTCAAGTGGATAAGAACACACTTGAGTCACAGCTTCTGTGGAATAATAAACCAGATTTCTTCCACCCTTCAGCACACTCTTTATTTCAGAGTAATTCTCTTATCACCAATGATCCAACAGTTGAAAAATGGAACATACAATAAAATGATCTAAAAAAGTACAATTGTATATTAATTGATATCACTTAACCATGGTATTTGGGTCAAATTTATGCATTTTTTTCACCTAAAACTCAATGTACTTGGGTTATTTTCTATGGAGCCCACAGCGTCACCTGCAGGAGAAAAAAAACAATCCGTGGTGACGGATTCGCTATCCATTCCCTCAGTTTATAAACCGTACCCACGAATTCTTAAACTGTTCCCTCGGTTTTACCAACCGTACCCACGAATTTCCAATCCGTGCACTCAAATTTTATAAAGCGAACGTTCGGTTTTTGAATCCGTACCCACAGATTCATAATCCGTGCACTCGCTTTCGCAATCTGTTCCCACTGTAAACTGTACTCATGGATTTGTGGCCCCACCCCCAGTATTTCCCGGCAGATTCAACCAGCCACCTGGATTCACTGTATTGTTTATTAACATGGAGGATTTTCTTAA
>JBBIGC010021862.1:0-12636 GCA_037576955.1 Lepidarchus adonis | reverse complement strand
ACACACACACACACACACACACACACACACACACACACACACACACACACACACACACACACACACACACACTCGGCTGACGTCATATTCACGCCCACTTTTCTGCTATCCTGAATTGGAAGTAGCATCATTTTCTCCATTAGATGTTAGACAAAAACAAAGGCGCGCATATAGAGTACGAGTGGGAACGTTAATTTATACTGAAAACAAAAACAAATCAGCATTGCTCCACGTCCATATGCAGAAATATGCGTTATGTATTAATACGAGCGGAAACTGACCTGTGAAGTTTAAAGATCAGAATTTTCAGGTAAAATCGTCGGGTATTTTCTCAAATACCCCTGTAGATGACGCCACAGCCCAAGTCACAAACTCACCATCGGGTCACTGACCGAGTCCGTGGCTCTTTCTGTAACTGCAGCAGTCAGGTAGATAACGGAATGAGATCGCCCATTAACAAAAGCGTGCTTATTTTTAGTAATGCATTGTTTTATTGAAATTTTCCAAACTCATTTATTTAAAAAAAACATTATAATTATATATTTCTATTTAGACGGCAATAAACTATAATAATAACAATAATGACAAAAATAATAATAATTGTTGTTGTTATAGTTTGTTACCATTTAAATAGAAACATATAGAAACCACATATCCATTTCAGTGTCATGGGGAAGCTGGAGCCAGTCCCAGCTAACTACAGGCCAAGACAGAGTACACCCTGGACAGGAGGCCAATTACTGCTGCATAAAAATAGCTCATTTTGAATTTGATGGCAGCAACACAACAAAAAAGCTGTGACAGGGCAACATAAGGCTGCAAAGCAGTACTAAAAATAAACAGCTCGAGAAATATTTTGCTAGTAATTAGGGTAAGTGGCAATAAGTCAGTAGCATGATTGCATATAAAAAGAGAATATTAGGAAGCAAGAGTCTCTCATAAGTAAAGATGGACAGAGGTTCACCTATCTATAAAAAGACTGCTTACAAATTGTGGAACAATTTCAAAATAATGTCCCTCAACGTAAAATTGAGAAGAAACATCTGCAGTATCTGATATAAGAATCTGGAGCATTTAGAAAATTAATTTTGGATTCCTGTGATCTTCAAACTCTCAGGTGTCACTGCATTAAAAATAGGATTGATTCTGTTATGAAAATCACTGCATGAGCTCAGAAGTCATTGTCTGTGAGTTTGTTGTGCTACTCATAAATGCAGGTTAAAGCTCATTCATACAAAGAAGAAGCCATAATTAAATATGATGTAGAAACTCTGCCTTCTTCTCTGGGCTAAAGCCCATTTAAAATGGACTGAGGAAAAGTGGAAAATTTTTTTGTGGTAAGATTAATGAAAATTTGACATTATCTTTTGGAAAACATGGATGCCCCATCCTCCAGACTAAAGAGGAGAGGGACCAGTTGAGTTAGCAAAAGCTCTCAGGTAAAAAGCCTGCATCTCTGATGGTATGTGGTGCATTAGTGGCTATGGAATTGGCAGCTTGCACATCTGGAAAGGCATCATCCGTGCGTAAATGTATACACAGGTTTTAGACCAACATATGCTCCCATCAAAAAGCACATTTTCAGGGAAGGCCTCGCATATTTCAGTTCTAACTGAGAAACTGCTTTCATTACAACAGCACGGCTTTGTAGTAGAAGGCTCCAGGTGCTGAAGTGGGCTGCCTACAGTCCTGACTTTGTACCATTTAAAACATTTGGCATAGGCTACCATAAAAAAAAATACAACAAAGAAGACCCAGGACTGTCGAGGAGCAAGAGTTCTGGGTTAGACAAAAATGGGACACAATTCCTCTCCTAAAAGTCCAGTAACTGGTCTCATGAGTTCCCAGACATTTCCAGACTGTTGTAAAACAAAGAGGATAATACACAGTGATAAACATTGCCCTGTTTTTTGAGACATGTTGCTACCATAAAATTCAAAAATTCAAATTATTTTTTCCCATAAAATGGTACATTTACTCAATAAAAAAAAAAAAAAAATTCTATGTTCTATTGCAAATAAAATGTAGATTTTGGGAATATATAAAATAATTTTTTAAAAAGCAATCTGGCATAGTATGTATAGTGCAACAAAAGGAAATTAACAATAAGAAAAATAAAATAAAATAATTTTAAAAACGCATAATTTACATCCAAATAAAGGCATATATTTGACATTGATTTTTTTTATTTTAAAAATGACAACTGTCAAAGAACAAGCCAGTTTTTGTTTGTTTGTTTTTTGGAAGTGAGGTGAGATGGTTGAGGCTGGTTGGCTGCTTTCAGCTTTTTTTGGTTTTGGATGTTCCTCTGCTAGGATGTTCAGCCTGAAAGTGGGCAAACAGACTGCCTTGTGTGTGAGCAGTCAAACCACACTCTTCACAAACATACAGCTTGTTTCTGCGTTCCTTGAAAGCATATGGATGAGAGACACCATGAATCTTTTTCAAGTGAGTCTCCAGAGAACAGCGCTGCGTGAAGGCCTTCTCACATGCAGTGCACTTAAAGGGCCGCACACCTGGAATAGAAGAACCTAGGGTAAGTGTGGTAAAAGGAAAAAGGAGAAGTGAAACCAGTATCACACAT
Organism: Lepidarchus adonis; assembly: GCA_037576955.1. Classification (NCBI taxonomy): domain Eukaryota; kingdom Metazoa; phylum Chordata; class Actinopteri; order Characiformes; family Lepidarchidae; genus Lepidarchus; species Lepidarchus adonis. The sequence goes on along the minus strand of JBBIGC010021862.1, from coordinate 10,052 downwards.
AATGACAGCTGTACCTGTATGGGTGCGCAGATGCCTCTTGAGGTCAAAAGTGTCATTGAACCCTTTCTCACAATAATCACATGAGTACTTTTTAAAGTTGGTGTGACTTTTCAGGTGACGTTTTACAATCTGTACATTACTGAAAGTCTTAAGGCATATTGGACAGGTTGTTGTAACAGTAGTTGATATCTTTGTGTCTGAGTCTTCTTTTGGCATCTCTCCCATTGTTATCTGCATAAAACAAGAAAATTGGAATAAAGAATAGTTGTACATTTGCAGTATATTTTGAACACTAAGGGCTCATTTGTGGGCCCATGCATCAATTTCACATTCTCATAAGTACATAACTAATTAAATCATTGGCGATGCTACAGCAATTGTTGGCCAAGAATCAAAAACAGCGTAACTGGCTTCACTTCTGGCTGGGACGCAAGGTCTTAGGTAGCGTTGGCATGTATTCGTTTACATAACAGAGTTTGAAGTTAATGTACTCCACCAAGCATTTTGAACTGCTCTGTTGTTTTAGTCACATTGAAACGTTGCTGATGCTTTCTAGCCTCCAACTTCCCAACCTGGTAACATCATCTGATGTGGAGATTAGTTATTGGGGAGACTTAGATCAATACATACATCCATTCTTCCATTGTACAAACCACATGTCCATTTTATAGCAACATATCCCACGTTGTGGGGAAGCCAGAGCCGATCCCAATTAACAATGGGCCAAGGCCGGGTACACTCTTGACAGGATGCCAATCCATTGCAGATGACACATTACTGTTGCATTAAAAAAAATCGCTAATTTAGAATTTGATGGCAGCAACACAGCTCAAAAAAGTTGTGACAGGGCAACAGAACATAAAATTGAGAAGAAACGTCTCGTCCACAGTGGGAATTGTTAGTGACTACATTGGGGGTAAAATTATGCAGGTAAATAGATAAATTACTAAATTAGCCCGGTCGAGGGCTAGGTGGTGCTGTGCTATAGGTGTCACTGTACTGACATAAGTTCAGTCCTTTCTGTGTGGAGACTTTTCACCAAAAGTTTATGTGGAGTTCTGCCAGAAGCTGCTTAATCAACATATTGATTAAAATTTTATTCCTATGATATTACAGACAACTTCACACTGCTGCTGAAATAAAAAGTATTTAGTCATTTTTAAACTACCTAACAACCTCCATACCCTGCCCCAGCTGTTGACTGCATGGTTACTGCCTTGTCTAGAATGATGACAGTAAAGTAGTTTTAGTAACTGACCTTCATTTTGGAGCGGCTGTAAGGAGGCCTGTGTGTCCTAATATAGCACTTTGAGTCAGGCTCCTGCAGCTGGACGGTCAGGCCACCAGAGTGAGGCTGTGTGTGTGTGCTCCCAATTGACATGCAGGGAGAGAGGGGAAGTTCTGCAGCTCTGGCCTCACACTCCTCCTCCCCGTAACACAGAGGAAAGGGAGAAACTAAAAAGCAAAAATGAAAATAAATTCATTAATGAATTCTTTCAATAGATTAAAGAAATAAAATCATGAGACTTTTATTCCGTCCAGTGAAACATATTGCTAACATTTCACTCAACAGACCAAAAAGCAGGACTATTAAAATATATTTTATCGTTGTATATTTTCTAATATTTTAACATTATTCTAATTTCAAACTTATGTGTTCTTTCAAAATGTGCTTTAGGAAAACCTACATATTAGTTTTAAACTATATTAAATTAAAAATAATTCACCATTTATATTATTAATTAGAAATCAAGCATTTTAAACCTGCTTATAATTTTCTCTATAATGCAAATATGATATAAATACATATAAAGATATAAACATTCAGAGTAAATTATTACTCACCTGGTATGTATACATCCCCTTTTACAGAAGCCGGGAGCAAACTCAAGCTTCTTTTCCTCATGTGTTTTATCAGAAACACTCGTGGCATTTTCGTTTTTACTGCAATCCAAACTCTAACGCTGATTCCAGGAACCTTTTACTCACTCAGTGCTCCAAATTCAAAATGTGTCACTTACTTTATAAGCTTTGGCTTGATTGTCCCACATCCACTTTTCTCTTCAGTTATACCGTCCAGGTAAGACTGAATGATTGTTTACACACTGACCAGAACCTGCACCTTAAAATAAACAAACTATTTCCATGTAACCTGTAATGCTGCAAGAGAACCAAAAACTGCAGTAATGTCAGTAAGCAATAAACTAGACAGGCTTCACTCACACAGTAAAGTAAGTCCAGTCTTTAGTAACCACACTGCTGGACCAGCATGGAGTGTTGTGCTTTTAAGCAACCTAGGTGTGGTTTTTGGGTGTGGGTTTATTTGGACTAATTAACAACACAGTAGGTATTGGTTAGGGGGAAGGGATGTTTCAGTGGGGTTTTTTGTCAATGAGAGCCCTAACAGCTTATTATTATTATTATTAGTAGTAGTAGTAGTAGTAGTAGTAGTAGTATATTATTATTATTATTATTATTATTATTATTATTATTATTATTATTATTATTATTATTATTATAACTTGTTTTGGTGTTGTTGCTGTTGGTGTTGGTGTTATTATTGTTGTTATTGTTATTATGACTTAAATGAGAATTACTTTAATATGCTCTAACTTTTTTACTTGACTGGATTAACAAAGAAATGTTGAGAATGGTTGTCAGCTCATTCACTCTATATGAGTCTTTGGGATTTTAAAAAACACTCTCACTAGCAACAAACTCATTCTCAGCAGTTTATGTCCAGATTATTTATCTTTTCTAGTGCTGTTTTCCACAGTCTAGTCTTCACCTCTATGTGCAAATTAGTTTGTCTTTCAGATCTGATAAGACTGATTCAGGTGAGAGAAAATAGGCCCGGCCCTGCCCTAGAGCCATCCTGGCTGCTCTTAAAACACACATACACCCCTCCCCCCTTCAGTGGGTGCGCAGGAAAAAACCACAGTGATCCAGTCAGAACAGTGGATAGTTAGGAATTAAAAACATTCTATTACAATGCTGGCCAGATTACACGATTACACGATTTCCATCTGTTGTATCAGAAGTCTGTTCATTTTCAGCCTTTGTGCAATGTTTTTTTTTTTTTGGCTTACTTTGGTTTTTATTTTTAGTGTTTCTGTCTCCATTTTCATTATTTTTTTTGCTATATTTTTTTGGTTTTTATAATCTTATAAAGTATATCATGCTATACTCTTCTAAAATATCATGTTCATGCTCGATATAACTCGATATACTCAAACTACAGTGTTACTACATTTATTTTAGTCATGATTCATTCATTTGTGAGGTGTAAGAAAAAAACATCTAATAGTTTATCCTAAACTAAAATCCACAGCACTATATGCACAGAATTTTTTTTATATATATATTATAACTGTTTGAGACATCTAGAAAACTTTACCATTTATCTTTAATGAGGCAAACTATGCCACAGAAATATCCTTCAATTTTTTTAGAGTCTTTTAGAGCACTGTTGACCTTATTCTGCCCTCATCTTTGTTGTTGTTTTTCCCCCAAATGACGAGTTCTGCCGTTTTGATGGACTTAAATGCAGTAGTTTTGTTCTTAAACAAATCATGGATTCTATGAGCAATAGTCATGGTTCTTTTAGGTCAATAAAAATGGTTAAGATGATGAATCATTCTCTTGGGTCTTTTTATTACAGGCATCATTTGGGTCTTGAGTTTTCTTTTTCTCTTCTGTTTTTGACTGTGGTGGAGGAAACAAAGCCCCATGATACATTAAGACAGATTTTCTAGTGACATCTACTGGTCATCTGATTTATTTTGGTCATTCCTTTTCTTGTATCAATTGGTTCTTTTCATCTTCTTTTTCTTGTTACTGTTTAAATCATGAATAATGTGAATAAAACAAGTCACAAAAGGGATGTCTTGTTTCAAATGTATGACAGTAGAGAAGAACCACTTTAGGATTGAAATGTTAAGGTAAAATGTACTGCACCACTAATTCACAATTATCAAGAGAAGCTGGGCTGGAAATACAAAAAGGAGATCCACTCTAGCCTCAAGTTTGGATGTGTATGATTTACATCAATCTAAACAATGTTGATAATTATTCCACATTTTAAAATATTTTGGGAACTTGTAGGTGGGATCTTCTAGGACCTGGGATCTGGACCTGACTGCCCAGCATGAAACCACTAGTACCATTTACCATGTACCATGTTTCAATTAAACTGGCAGGTTTTAGACATCAGACAGTCTAGCATTGTTCCTCAGAGCAAACAGCTTCAGGTCAACAGTGCTGAACATGCCACAATCATTTATTTATTTATTTATTTATTTATTTATTTATTTATTTATTTATTTATTTATTTATTTATGTCTTTATTTATTTATTTTTATTTTGGGCACTACTTCAGTTGCCTGTGACATTTTATGGCATAAGTGGTTCCAAAGATAATACATTACCCCAGTACCAATGTTTTTGGTAAAAATCATTACAATTAAATGTACCCCATTATATTTTACCACAATGACATGTTTAACACTTTGTGATTATTTTCTCTAATACATCATTTTCTAAACCCTTTAGTGAAACCTATATAATATCTATATTTCAGTATAGATATGACTTAGAATATCCAACCAGATATGTTGTCTTATATAATATTATTATTAATAACGTTAATAATAATAACAACAACATTAATAATGACAACAACAGCAACAACAACAACAATAATAATAATAATCAACTGTTGTTGTTGTTGTTGTTGTTGTTGTTAATGCTAGTTAATGCTAGTTAATGCTAATTAATAAAACTAATTAATGACCAAGTATAACATTTGTGTCTCATTTGTTTACTTCTATTTATCTATTCACATGACTTCTGTGAAAATTAGATGATCAGGTTTTGGGTCATATTTGCGTAGAAAATTTAGAAAACTCTAAAGGCATCACATAATTTCAACCATACACCACGTACAGTTATGCTGCTACATAGCATATGGCTCATATTTGTTTAGAAATAGCAAGCCTTGTTATATATATTATATATAGGCTTTATGTTACCTGGCTGGCTGACAGTAGCAAATCACAGTTCATCAATATGCCATAAAACAATAAAGCTTTTTTTCCCTTCCTTGTGGTTTTCATTTTTCATTATTTTGTACTAGGTGGCAACGACATGATCATACCCTCTGATAATGACCAGATCTGAGGACTTTCATGTAAAATTATTGTCTATTGCAATTTAGTTGATGAGTACTTTTCACTTGTAAATTACTGTTTAGTATAAATTGTATTTTTATGGCACTTTGTTTGCTGTTTTTAAATACAAAAATCCAGGCTCCAAGGCTTTTCTTAGGAAGAATCATCAGTTCTATGGTTGGTTCTGTAAAGTCTCTCTGAATAGTACACTGAGCAGCAGAAGCATCCAGTATCTTATTATCAGTGAATTCAGCTACTCCGGCGTATACCCGTTTTTAAGGGCACACAGCTCATATAAAGCGTGATAACTGATAATGTAGAAAATATTGAGAGACGGACCCTATTTACGCCACTGATTTTAGTAGAGACGTTGGATCAGCAGGTGTCTACAAACGTTTGAACATATACAGTCAGACGAACATTGTTAAAGAGAGCCACGTGCTTTTTGGACCTATGCAGCACCCGTAGCGCAAGTAAAGAAGAATATGGCGGTCTCCAGTGTGAGCATTGTCAGCTAAGAGAAGTTTAATTGTATTTTATATATGGTAAAATTATTCATAAATTCAAAATAACCGACAGCCATGAGTTTTCAGTGTGTGTTATTTACTGCTCGAACTTGTTGCTCGTTTTGCACTGGGCTATTGTTCACCCAAAGGTTGACTTTCATCCAGCATTTACGAGCTTTTACTGCTGCTTCTAAACGATATGTGCATGTTACAGAGAAAACAACTGCTTTAAAATCACAAAGATGGCTGTCGGTTACATCTCAAGAACAGCTCGGACTAGTCAGTCGAAACACACACTCCTTTACATCCACAGCTGTGGCGAAAGATGTGCTTCTTTTCGAGCATGACCGAACCCGCTTCTTCAGGGTTTTGGCTCTGTTTTGTGGAGGCCAGTTGCTATTCTGGACTTACTTGGCCTATTTTGCGTTCACGGGCCTCCGAGACACCCGAAAAAGCAGCAAAGAGCCTCCAAAGGTCAGAAGTGACCTGGGTCTTTTCAGTTTTGATATGAACCTGGGGTCTAATGCCTGGAGATTTGGATTCACTCTTGGTTGTCTTGTCATTGGTAAGCCTAACTTAAGCAGCTTAAGTCGAACTTCCTGTGAATTAATTATTGTCTTGGTTTCTATATAGCTTATGTACAATCTCTGTATATTAGAGTTTAGTTTATATCTGTATTTATTTTATTATATTGTATGGATGAGGGTCCATTTATACACATGTATAGACACATGTATGTTCATACATATATTTATAATTACATATAGTATATGCATATTATTTAATATGTACTAATATACTTATATACACTTTAACACTTCTCTTATATTTATAAATATAAATCCATATCACGTATTCATATTGTAGACCGTAGATTGTATACTATTGTGTATTATATTTGTTCACTATTCTTTTCATTGTATATTTACATTGTTGTTGTTTTCCTTTTTACTGTTGTGCTTGAGAGAAACCATCTACCAAAATCAAATTCCTTGTATGTGTTTACTCAAATACTTGGCCAACAAACACGATTCTGATTGACCGCAGCTGTCAGTTTTTGTGCTAGCAGAAAGGAGTGCTAGTGGGGCAGTGGTAGCCTAGTGGTTATGACTTTGTCCCTGGGCTCAGAAGGTTGCCGGTTCCCAACCCAGGCACCACTGAGGAACTCTTGAGCAAGGTGCCGTCCCCCCTACACTGCTCCTCAGGCTCCTTGGTGGCTACCTGCCACTCCATGTGTGATTGGTTGAAAAGCAGAGTTTTGACCTTAAATTTGCACTTTTTACCCTTGACCTGATCCATGGAAAACTTTACATCTGTCTCTCTTTCTCTCAGGAGGAGGAATTGTTGGACTGGGCATGTTGTTCAGTCGTCGATCAGTCAGTCGTGTTGTCCTGCATAAGGGAGGTGGAAAAGTGACGGTGTGTACCCAGTCACCCCTGGGGGCCAACAAAGCATGGCATTTAACAGTACCGTTGAATCAAGTGGCATGTCATGCACATAGGCAGGAATCACCTTCCTACATCCCTCTCAAAGTGAAAGACCACAAGTTCTACTTCCTTTTGGACAAAGAAGGGACACTTAATAATCCTAGACTTTTTGATTTTACTGTTGGGGCATATAGACCATTATAAATGTCATTTTTTCCATCACTACAAACCTGCACACAGACAGCTTCAATAAATGTGTTATATATGAGTAAAATAATTAAAGAAAGTATATAATAAGGGGATTTTGCGTATTTTGCATACAATGTCTGGAATTCTGTTCCTGATAAGTAATAAAATCTTAAACACTGGTGATGTTTTTTTTTAATTTTTTTTTATTATTCACGTGTCAGTGTTCTATCTCATAAAGGTAATGTTATAATATTTTGTATTACATTTATGTCATACAAATATTATACAATGATAATTGACCTTTCTATCAAATTAATGGAATACTAATTGGACATAGGATAGTTTCTACTAGTTTAAATTACACAAGTAATACTCTACATAATATGATAACATGTAAATAAGAAAATAGTACATTATTGATGTGGTTGTTATGAATGAAAGCAAAATATTTATTATATTGTATTCATGCAATTAAGAATTATTTAGGTCCCAATGTTTCCAGTGAATAGTAGGGCAACGTGAACAGCCTAGGGGTTCCCATATGGGTGATTCATAAACAGCTGGCTGTACTGTCAGTGCATTTGTTTCCTATTTGGCAAAGGACTCACATTAGAGAGCCTGTATGCAACCTTAATGACTAAAGGGGTGGGGGCTGTTTAACCAAGCTTGTGAAACGGATTTTATATATACTGTGTATATGCAGTGGGGCATAAAAATATTTAGTCAGCGACCAATTGTGCAAGTTCTTCCACCTAAAAAGATAAGAGAGGCTTGTTTTCATCATAGCTTTATCGCAACTGTGAGAGACAAAATGAGAAAAAAAATCCAGAAAATCACACTGATTTTTAAAGAATTTATTTGCAAATTATGGTGGAAAATAAGTATTTGGTCAATAACCAAAGGTCATCTCAATGCTTTGTTATATACCCTTTGTTGGCAATGACAGAGGTCAAACGTTTTCTGTAAGTCTTTTCTCCTCTAGAGCAGTGATGTTTTGGGGCTGTCACATGACCTTGAAATGCTTCTTACGAAGCCAGTCCTTCGTTACCCTGGCGGTGTGTTTAGGATCATTGTCATGCTGAAAGACCCAGCCATGTTTCATCTTCAATGCCCTTGCTGTTGGAAGGAGATTTTTACTCAAAATCTCATTATTTCATTTACACAGATCAGTCGTCCTGGGCCCTTTGCAGAAAAATAGCCCCAAAGCATGATGTTTCCACCCCCATGCTTCACAGTAGGTCTGGTGTTCTTTGGATGCAATTCAGCATTCTTTCTCATCCAAACACAACAAGTAGAGTTTTTACCAAAAATATTTTCGATTTTGGTTTCATCTGACCATATGACATTCTCCCAATCCTCTTTTGTATCATCCAAATGCTCACAAGCAAACTTCAGATGGGCTTGGACATGTACTGGCTTAAGCAGGGGGACACTTCTGGCACTGCAGGATTTGAGTCCCTGGCGGCGTAGTGTGTTACAGATGGTGGTCTTTGTTACTTTGGTCTCAGCTCTCTGCAGGTCATTCACTAGGTCCCTTTGTGTGGTTCTGGGATTTTTGCTCACCGTTCTTGGGATCCTTTTGACCCCACAAAGTGAGATCTTGCGTGGAGCCCCAGATCAAGGGAGATTATCAGTGGTCTTGTATGTCTTCCATTTTCTAATAATTGCTCCTACAGTTGATTTCTTCACACCAAGCACCTTACCTATTGCAGATTTAGTTTTCCCAGCCTGGTGCAGGTCTATAATTTTGTTTCTGGTGTCCTTTGACAGCTCTTTGGTCTTGGCCATAGTGGAGTTTGGAGATGATATATATATACCATTCCTCTTTGCACAATCTCTCTAAATCATCCAACGACCAGGAAGGTCAACACACCTCTGTCTTACTTGAATGCTGCGTTCCTTTGTCTATCCCAGGTTGAAGAGTGGAAAAGAAAAATGGACTCTGTGTGACGTCATATTTATACCCCAGGGAAACAGGAAGTGATGAATTACTAATTGAATGTACTAGGTACTCTGATCAACTTTGTAAACTGTAGAAATGCAAGAAATGCTTATTATTTCTTAGTCAGGGTTACATTTTTCTATCATTTTCAGTGTGAGAGTATGCTTCTGCAATATTATTAAATTTATTTTTAGGCTTTTAGCACATCTTAACCAGGGGTGCCAATAATTATATATATATATTATATCATTATATATATAATTATATATTATTTATACACACATTACTCACAATACGTTAGGCATATTGTTATTTACATGAGTGCTTTTCCTATTTGCTCTGAATATGAATGAAATAAGTAAAAGTTCCCTTTGATATTAATAATAATATATAAGAAGAAATACCATTTTCATTAGTTTAATTTTTATTACCCCTAAAATTTTGACAATAACAGGGACAGCCCCAAATAACTAAAAAAACCCAGACAATGTCAGTAGCGGGTGTTTCTACCATTTGCCGCAATGACAGCTTGACAGCGACGTCTCATGCTCCTCACTATCCTCATGATGTTGTTCAGAGGCAATGTGGAGTCACCTGCAACAGTTGCCTGATTTTTAAGCTGAGTCGGTTGTGAATGTTTGTCTGGAAACCCTAGTTCCCCTTGCATCTCGTAAACGGGCCTGCAGCTGTGTGGCAGTTGCGTAACAATGTCTGAGTGCATAGGTCCTTAGGTACTGGTCATCGTTGTGGTCTGTCACTCATGGGGCTTCACTACTGGGTCTGTCATGAACTCTGCCAGTAGTTCTGTGTCTTGATGCAA
>JBBIGC010021844.1:0-12636 GCA_037576955.1 Lepidarchus adonis | reverse complement strand
CACACACACACACACACACACACACACACACACACACACACACACACACACACACACACACACACACACTCACTTACACCTATGGGTAATTTACATTAGCAAGTTAACCTACTGAGCTTTTACCACTGGTAACCCATCCAGAATCAAAGCTTCCAGCTCCTTCCACCTCCCACATCACGGCTAGTTTCTTGTTATCCTTTTTGGCCAGACCCACTGCTGATGAAGAGCTTGACAGACTTGCAGAATATTGTATTAATGGTATGTTATTGAGACTGCCTTCTGCAGGACTTCCTTCCTCCTGATCCTCTTTAGGACTGATCTCTGTTTTATTACATAGGTCCAGTCCAAAGGACACACTCAGACCTGCCAGATTAATCTCCTTCCTTCCTCACTTTCTAAAAAGACACATTAGAGTGTGTTCTCCACTCTCAGAAGCCTGTGTGCGTGTCTGAAGCAGTGCTCCATATTTTAGACTAGCTCACTATTTCAGGTTCAGGAGCAGGGGTGTTCTTGTGTGTCCGTATATTAGTGTGCTTGTCCGTCAGCACACGGTGCTCTGAAGCCACAGCAGCTCTCATTACAACTTCCTGTCTCACCGGGAGAGAAAGTGAAGAGTTGCTGTGACCTGACTCAACAATGCGTCATCACACACATACACACATGCACAATGCAAAAATGCTTCATGACCTCCCAGCTTACACCCCTGCCCTACTTCTTCACCATCATTTACCATCACACCACAAGGGGACTTACTCCTTAATGAATAACCTCAAAACATTGGATTAGTAGGTGTCCACTGACTTTTGGCCATTAAGTGACGCATTTCCATATTGTCCCATTGTCTATTAGATCTTAACTGACCCAGAGCCCAGAGCAGGGATAAGCTATGACAGGGCAACATAGAGACAGACAACCGTTCGCATGTACTCACACCTATGGATAATTTAGAGTAGCGTAGAGTCAACATAAACTTTGGACAGTGGGAGGAAACTGGTGCACCCGAAGGAAACCCACACAGACATGGGGGAGCACCACACAAAAAGGCACCTGTGGTCGATCCGGGGATGGAACCCAGGACCTTCTTGCTGTGAGGCGATGCCGCTAACTGCTCGTAATCATCTTATTAAATGCTACTGTTGATTTTGCCTACATCAATATATAATACAGGGTGTCCTTCGACTTACGATGCACTTACTGATTCGTGGTTATGACACTGCCCCAAACCTTGTTTTTTTATTGTGTGAAAGTGAAAGTGAAAGTAAATATAACAATATAACAAAACGGTCAGAAAAGGGCTAACAGAGCGTCTCCCTCTGGTGGACTGACAATGTTGTTGTTGTTTTTTGTTGTTTTTTAATGTTGTGAAAAGTGAAAGCACCCTTAATAAAATGCTTTGAAAAGTGCAATACAGAGCTTCAGGTGGGTGAATGTCTCCCTCTGGTGGACTGACAGATGAATGGCCCCAGTGCATTACACACATAGACGTATGTAGGTGGGGTTGAAATTATGAAATTCAACTTATGACAAATGCTGAGGAATGAAACCCTGTCGTAAGATAAGGACCCCCTGTATACATTGAATAACATTGCTTATAAAGTTATCATTCATTACTGTTGGACAGTGGGATAAATTAGGTAGCAAATGAACAGCCAGTTCTTGAAGTTGATGTGCTGGAAGTAAGAAAAATGGGCGAGTGTAAAGGTCATGGGCACCCAAGATGCATTTTCCACAGTAAAGCTCCTGTTGTACAGAATGTTAATGCTGCTCTGATAGAAATGGGTCAGACGCACAGTGCAGCACAGTCTGAGCTGTTTAAGCTTAATGAAGGGACCTACTCAACATTAGGCTGGTGGTGTTAATGTTATGGCTGATCAGTGTAAAACCTGCATAGTCTTTCAATAGATCCGACATTATGCAAATAATTGTAATATATCAAGACATAGTATTAATTAAAGTAAGCATTAGACGATACTTTAGGTTTACATCTAATTTGTTTCTTCACGTCCTACTCCCGCCTTAACCACACCCTTTGTAGTCACACCTGTGACAGACACCTGTCTGTTGTCCCCGCCCTAGTCCAGGTGCATGTAATCATGTCTATAATTCCCTTGTGTCTTTGCCACAGGTGGTTAGATTTAGACTCTGTTGTATTTCCCATTGTTCTATATGGAAATTTATGTTTTTTTCCCCTGTTACTATGTCTAGTTGAAGAAATGTCTAGTTGAACTTGAATAAATCCAACTTGTATTTAAAACTCTTGCACTTACTTTCTACATCAAACCCTGACAAATTATTGTATAACTTGCTAATGCATATTTTTCATATTTTTTTAAGCACTGAGAATTTGATTATATAGGGGATCCTTGACTTACTATGTACTAAACTTACAAACATTTGTGGTTACAACGCTGCCCAAACACTGTTTTTTAATTTGTTTTTAATGGTGCAAAAAGTGCAAGTATCTTCAATAAAACGGTCAAAAAAATTAAATACAGAGCCTCAGGTGGGTGAGTGTCTCCCTCTGGTGGCCTGACAGAGGAATGACCCCAGGGCAAAACACAAGAGACACTTAAGTAACAGGGTTTCCACTTACATCAAAATTCGACTTAAGAAGCACAAGTAGGAACGGAACCCCAGAGTACGTCAAGGATCCTCTGTATAATAAATACATGATGTAGTTAGTGAAGCTATTCATCATTGTGAACACACAAAGTGCAGCGCAATTAATTGTGACCTCTGAATTTAACCCATCCACACAGCGGGACGGTACCTTACTTGCTTTTTGATCCAACTGGCAAAGTCATAACCACTAGGCCACCACTGCCTGCCAGGAAGCCACATGACTCTGTTGGTGTCATGACCCAGACCTTTAGGGAGTCCACTGGACCAAAAGAACAGACTAGCGATCTTAAACAGTTTTGCAATAAATAAACCAGACTTAGCTATTATTATTAGTTTTTTCTAGTATTTTACCTGTGGAGTATACACACACAACCCCAATTCCAAAAAACAGGTAAACACACAACATTACAGTCTGGGCACTTGCACACACACTGTGTTCATTGGTAAAGGGATAAAGTAGCAGAGCCTGTAGAGAGAGATAATGTACACGTGAACCAGGAGATCATGATGCATGATCCCACATAATAAATGTTTAAAGGAACCCACTGTGGTCCTGAAAATATCCTCTACTGACACCACATCACTCCCTCTCTTCTTCCCCATCTCTTTTTTGTCCCTCCATCTTCACTAATTCTGTCTTGCTCTTTTGCATTTCTGTCTTCTTCTTAATTTACTTTTTAACTCAATTACACCCATCATGTCCAGGAAGCTCACTTGCCCTGTCTCTCTCACTCTCATTTCCCCCCTTCTGTCTTTTCCATTTATCCATGGGCCACAACTCTCCACGGTTCACCCAGAGGTGCTTCAGCTCATGCAGACACCTTGAAACCATAGCTGTGTTTGCAAAGTGTGCACTTTACACCCCTCCTGTGTTTGTGTGTTAAGACTACAGCTATGACTACAGAAAGACAATCCTCTATTGGACAGCATAGCAAGTCCCAGTGTAGTCAGAGCCCCAGGCCTTTTTAGGAAAACCTGAGGGATGCAGTGTAGAAGGAAGGTGAAAGATAAAGAAACAATGGTGTGAAAAAGAGAAAAAGGCCATAGAAAGTGGAACAAGAGGAAAAAAGAAAGTTATGGGATGAAGGGATTGTGTCCAGAGAAGTCAAATTAGAGGAATGAATCATGACTGGAGCTCCGGTATAAGAAATTCCCCCTTTTGTAAACACCCTCTGTGGTGAAATACACTTTTTTTTTATTTTACTGCAAAAAAAAAATAGCTCAGTTTAACATATTCAACCAAATTGTGCTTATTTTTAGGTGAATTAAAACAATGTTTAAAATAATGTGTTAATTTTATTCACACAAATAAACAGCAACTGCATTTAAAACATGTAAACATTATCTGTTGAGGATGTTGCATAGGGACAATATGGAAATGGGTCACTTTGTGGCCAAAAGTTTGCGGACACCTACTTATCCAATATTTTGATGTTATTAATTAAGCAGTATGTTCCCTCCTGATGTGATGGTAAATGATGGTGAAGACGTAGTGCATGTATACTACATGTACCCATATGTGTCTCTGTGATGGGATGGCCTCCTGTCCAGGGTGAACCCTGGCTCTGTCTGAGCATAGGCCTGGGCTTGACTATTGGATTAAATTATCTGGCTGTGAAATCCCCAATTTGTGATAAACTCTCCTGGGATTTTTTCTTGCTCTTTTCCCTTAAACAGATCAGCTCCCATCAACATTCCACCCGCTAGACAAGGACAGGGGTCCATTAGACAAAGGGATCATATCCGAAAGGCAGATAAACAAGCGCTCTGTTCGTTTTCGCCCCATGTGGTTTGGATGAAGCGCATTTCCAGGGAAAAGTCAGTTACACAAAGATGTATTGCATAAAATGAGTAGACAGAGCGTCAGAGTTCGGTTCAACTGGTAGCGGCCAAGAGAGGGAGTACAGCTTACAACAGCAGCCACACACTCAGTGTTGAATGTTTCAGTCTCTCCTCTCTGTGCAGGTGTGTGTGTGTGTGTGAGATAAACAGCAGATGCGAGTTTGATCACCCCCCTGATATTGGAAATCTCCTCGTCTTTGTTTTTGTTGCCTCATCTCCAACCGATCTCTGTCCTCCCATGGGTTTGATTCGTGACCCCCAGCTCCCTCCTGTGTCAGTTGTGCAAAACTGGAATGGGAACAGCACAAGGAGACTGCCACAAAAACTTGTCGCCTCACTGTCAAGTGTAAAGGTGGATGTTTTAATATTTATTCTACTTTCATTAGTAAAAATTCAGTATTTCAGACATAAAGGAAGTCATTCAGAGTGGGGTAGAACCAGAACAATGCTCACAGTGATCGTTAGTGGAACCAGGCATCACCTCTTCATCACAAAGATTAAATACAGTTTTGCTGTATTTAAAAATAGTGGTAAATAGTAAGTAATGACAAGTACTTCGCATCAGCAAACATCTCCACCCTGAAAACATTTAACGATGTATAGGCATCAGACAGTGTGTCCATAACCGTTACAGGCAATAACTGTCTCTGAGTGACTCTGTTTACATCTGAAGCACTTAATTAAGCAGAAAATTGGAAAAATGGGTGTGGAACACTGGGGTCACCAGATGTTTTATAGACAGGATTTAGCACCGAGGTTCATGAGGCTCATGCTGGTGAAGAACGGTAATGGAGTCAGTGATATAGGAGTATAGTGTCTTGTATGAGCCAACCCAGGGATTGAACCCAAGACCTTCTTGGGGTGAGTGCTTACCACCACTCCATCATGCCATCTAATGTCTACACATATCTAATAAAGTCAAAATTGCTGTATTCATGTCTATATAATGTAACAAATGTTTTTTTAAAATGTCAATGCAGCCCCATCCCGCCAGATCCACACTTCAGAAAACACGTACAAAACCTTCTGCTCTAGTGCCGTCCATTCAGTGTAATTTCAGGCTCCAGGACCAAGAGATCACAAGTTCAATCCCCAGCCATTGCACCTCACCTCTGAATTTTTGCTAAAATATAAAAGGAAAACATTAAATCTGTGCTTTTGGCAGAGTGTTACAAGTTAAATCTCGCAATGTTCAATACAGGAGCGCACCCTTTCATCAATTTAACATCTACTCAACAGCAAAGTGCCATTTACACATCGTAGAACAAACAAAAACAAAAGAATAATATGAATAATACATTATAAATAATACATCATAAATCATAGACTACACAGCAAAACAAACACCTGCCCTGATGTAAGTTTAAATACAATTTGCAATGCTTCCAAATAACATCTGAAGTTCATACTGCACTGTTCCTGTGCTGCATGGGCCTCATAAAACTATACTCCTATATCACTGACTCCATTACCGTTCTTCACCAACATGAGCCTCATGAACCTTGGTGCTAAATCCTGTCCTTAAAACATCTGGTGACCCCAGTGTTCCACACCCATTTTTCCAATTTTCTGCTTAATTAAGTGCTTCAGATGTAAACAGAGTCACTCAGAGACAGTTACTGCCTGTAACGGTTATGGACACACTGTCTGATGCCTATACATCGTTAAATGTATTCAGGGCGGAGATGTTTGCTGATGCGAAGTACTTTTCATTACTTACCATTTACCACTTTTTTTAAATACAGCAAAAAACGAAACAACTAACAAAAGAGCTGTTTTTTTCTACTCCACTCTGAATGACTTTCTTTATGTCTGAAATACTGAACAAAGTGGAATTTTCTCTAATGAAAGTAGAGAAAAATAACAATTTAAGGATAAAAATGTAAACATACAAATTACAAATTACAAATCCAACAGCTTAGCTTTCGTGTGCCTGGCCCACAAACTTTACACCACTGTATACACCTCCTCAACATGGACCTTAAACGCAAACAAAAATCTGTAATTATTTAACACTAAAAGCCCTGAAAGCAGCAAGAAAGTCATATGGTGATCCCCCCACAAACCTGCCTACAAAGTCACTCACTGGCTCAGGCCTATTAGAGTTGCTTTGTTATGCTAGAAGTGGAAAACTGGAAAAGTGACTAGAATGTGGTTTTGAACAGCTTCCCTCCCCCACAAGAAACCAGTGAAAAGCTAGAGTGTAGCAGGAGATGGGCTCTCTGGACTGAAAAGAAGAGCACATGACGAAGAAAAGCCCTGAGTGAGCAAAGATTCAGTTAGCGCTTGATTCCCAGTTAAGTGCGCACTCAGTATCTACCTCTCTAGTGCTACCATGACCAAACGCTGGTCTTTACTTTAGGATAAACAAGCCCAACATTACTTACATTTTCTTTAAAATCTCAGCAAGATGGAAGGCTTACGAGGAGCTGGGACATAGCTTTGGGGACAGACACATGACAAAATTAGTGGAAGAGGGAACAGAGCCCTTAGTGGTTCTTTACTATTAGAGAGCACCCCCATGTGGCCAATCACAGATCCACACCCTAGAACAAAAAAATGATCAAACACACACTACAGCAGCAGCACGACTATGACTGGGGCTCGTAACAAGTTCTAAACTAAACAAACGCTTTATTACCCTCGTTGTTCTGGTTTTTGTCCCCAGGTTAGCGGTCTCCAGTTCCACCCACCTGCTAGGACTCCCCCAATCACACAACACCACCAGTGCTGGGAGGGTGAGAGCTAGCACATGCTTCCTCCCACTGCTGCTAATGCAACATCACAAGCTACCTAAACATGCTTGGAGGAGAGCACTGGCTGCCCAGGGACCCTCCGATTGTAGGGCTAGAACTTATAGGGCTGTGCCACCTGGATATGTTTAAAATTGTGTGCATTGGATATTTAACTAAACTGTCCCTTTAAGAACAATTTGACTGGTACTCTCTCTATGGCAGAACAGATACCCCAGCACTGCCCAGCACAGCATTTTAACTGCACTGGTATGCTGGTTGAACTAAATAGGAAGTTGTTTGGGAGTCACAATAGGCTTAATGCAATGCAGATTCAATGCTGCCCTCTAGGCCTGTAGTTGTGCTTGGTGTGGTGGTGTGTTTGCAGTTGGTAATGGCATTCAGCAGCTGACTCGCTGATTTTCCATCCCATTTATCACTGTCATTATCTGTCTGCCTCTTGTTTCAGAGTCTGCTCTTTAATAAGATTACTAATGTTCTGCTCCAGTGGAAACACACACTGATGGCAGTTCCAGACGGCATGTGAATGCACATGTATTTATATGTGTGTTTTTGGGGAACAGGGCAGTGATGGTGCACTAGCACTATGATTCCTGAAAAATCTGACTGTCCCAGCAAGTAGCCCCGCTTCCTTACTGCCCTCCCATAAACCCGCCCCCTTCTACTGGGCAATTATCCTGTTAACTCACTCAAAGAATCTGTCCCCCCACCCCATGGGGTCTCTTTAGTACATTCAACAAGACTATTCACATATAAGATACAGAAAGTACAGTATAGTACTGTATAATACTACTACTACTACTACTATTACTACTACTACTACTACTGCCACTACTAATTCTACTAGTAATAATAATACTAATATAAGAACATATATATATTATAAATAATATTAATAATATTAATATTATTAATAATATATAATAATTTGCCGCAATCACAGCTTGACAGCAACATCTCATGCTCCTCACTAGCCTCATGATGTTGTTCTGAGGCAATGTGTCCACTCTTCCACAAGTGCTACACACAGTTCTTCCAGGTCACATGGGGGTGGAGTACGATCATGCAGTCTCTGCTTCAACTGGTCCCAGACGTGCTCTATGGCAGCGGTCCCCAACCTTTTTCGTGCCACGGACCGATTTAATTTCAGACAATATTTTTGCGGACCGGCATTTAAGGTGTCGTGGATAAAAACAACAAAATAAATATATACAACCAACACAAAAACTGTAGTATTTTGTAAATATAATAATAAATGTGAATCCACTGTGTAATTATGTAACTTTATTAGCAGCATCTTTATGAAATGCGCTAATAATGATCAGAGTAACGTCTCCCCCTCAGGCGCTCTGGTCACTATGGTAGCGCGTAAACGGTCCTTTCAGAATAAGTTTTCAGTGCTGCTGTGACAGTCTCAGGGTTTTCTGCCATGACTTTCATCCAGAATGCCAGCAAAAGTTGATGTCTCGAACATACTTAGATGCTATGGATTGAGATCGTATTTTTTCTAAAAAAGTTTACATTTTTTTGTACGACCCTTTACAGGCCTGCGACCTGATTCAAAATGCTCCACGGCCCGGTAGCAGTCCACAGCCCAGTGGTTGGGGACCACTGCTCTATGGGATTCAGGTCAGGGGACATTGATGGCCATACCATATGAATCACTCCACCTTCCTGAAGTCGAGCTGTGACAATTCTGCCACGATGTGGTGGAGCATTATCATCCATGAACAGAAAGTTGGGCGTGTGCTGGCGGAACTGGCAGATGATGCTGGGTTCTATGATGGGTTCTCTGAGGTAAGAACGTGCAGTGACTGAACCATGTACAATAACCAAATCTGTTTTGCGTTGACTGGTGATGCCTGCCGAAACTGTTGCACCTCCTCCACCAAAGCAATCCCTGGAGACCATGTTGACCTCAGCGTATTGATCACCTCGCATTCTCCAGCAACGCTGATGACCAGGTTTTCTTCTGTTGACTCTTCCAATAAGGTTTTGCGGAACGATGCACCACCACTCTGCTAGATCTTCTTTTTTTTGCAGTTAAATGGGGATTTTGATTTGTCTTTCTGACCAGCATATGAGCAGCTCTCTCCAAGAGTTTTCTTCCAAATCTCATCTTGACCTCTACAGTTCCCCTGAACCGCCATCTCTTAATTACATTTCTCACTGTGGAAACTGCAAGCTGACAACGCTTTGCTATCTTCTTGTAGTCTTCTCCTGCATTGTGAGCATCAATGATTTTCATTTTCAGAGTCTAACGCAGCTGCTTAGAGGAACCCATGGTTGTTGAGTGTCCACAAGTGTGTGCACAAGGTTTGAAGAGTCAGAGTATTTGTAAAGCTTTGAAATTGGCACCGGGTAGACATTGATGACAGTTGTTGCCATGCATCAAATCTAATGAGCTGATTAAGGTCTGAAACATTGTAAAAAAAAATAAAATCTGAGACTTTGGAACTCTTAGGGTGCCCAAACTTTTTTTTTGTTTGTTTTTATTTTTTATTTTTGTTCAATTTAGGGCATAAAAAGTAACTACACATCGATGTTTGCTGATAATATTGTGTATTTTTCCCATGTACTAGAGAGACTGTGTTTACATCTTTTCAATTACAAAATCACCAAAATCTCTTTTATGCCCAAACTTTTGCATAAGGGGTTTGCACATGTGTTTGCATGGGTTTCCTCCAGGTGCTCTGGTTCCCTTTCACTGTCCAAAAGCTTGTGGTTTAGGTTGACTGGGTACTCTACACTAGCCAGGGCTCCAGCTTCTCTGCAACTCAAAATGTATAAGCATCTTGGAAAATTAATGAATTGTTGCGAACACTATCAAGAGAGACTTTTGTGGAAGTTTTGATGAGAGTTCTTCAAATAATAGCTTGGCTGCCAATGCAATGGTTTGAACTCCAATCCCCAACACATTTGAATTTTTCCCTCAATTTTGGACAAATTATGGAATTCTCAGTAGTTATCACAAATTAGTCTGTAGCAAGGTTTCCAGACCTGGTCCTGATCCTGATGATCCAAAACTATGCACACGTTTGTACTTTGCCTCTTCT
This sequence comes from Lepidarchus adonis, assembly GCA_037576955.1. Taxonomy (NCBI): domain Eukaryota; kingdom Metazoa; phylum Chordata; class Actinopteri; order Characiformes; family Lepidarchidae; genus Lepidarchus; species Lepidarchus adonis. The sequence goes on along the minus strand of JBBIGC010021844.1, from coordinate 2,363 downwards.
GGAACACCTGACTCAACTCATTAACTAGGTAACCATCTCCAGATGGACTGGGCCGGGTCTGTAGTGAAGGAGAAATGTGCAGAGCACAGAGGAAATGAACATGCAAACAATGTCTGTTTATTGTTTACAGTGCTGGTGATAGGAACCAGACATCTGAAGAGTTTAATGTCTCTGAAGATTATGAATAAACTGCCTGATGAACAAATCTTTCTTTCTCTGTTTAGGCCTGAAACATATATTTTAAATAAACTTGACTTTTTAAGCTTGTGGATTGGACCAGACAGCCTCATCACTGAGCCTTGGGTGCCCATGTCCATGTTGACGGTTCACCAACTTCAAGAACTGACTGTACAACTCTTGTAATATATTGTACAATATAATTGTGCAGAATAAATACCCCTGACAGGTGCCAGTGTAATGGCATTGAGAATAGGAATGTACTGGGCTTTAAATAAAAGCATCTAACCTAGTTTTGAATAGTAAATGAAATGGCTATAATTGTGAATCATACTCAGCGGGAAAAGTTGTTAAGTTTCTTTACATTTAACTTTTTCAACATCAAAACATTCTGAAATGCTTGTGAACCCTGAGTTGAAATACTGATGTAGAAGTTGGCTAGAGATTGTTTAATTTAATTTAATTTAATTTAATTTAATTTAATTTAATTTAATTTAATTTAATTTAATTTAATTTAATTTAATTTTATTTTTAATTTAATTTAGTTATTGCATTAAATTAAACCTTACAAATGTTAATTTGACATCAATTTAACCATCATTTCTATATCTAATGCACTTGCATTATTGCACTTGACGTATGTAAGAGTACAAATATTTAATAAATCAGACAAAAAGTATGCATCTTTTTTTTTTTTTAATAATTAAGCATTTTGTATATATATATATATATATATAAAGATGCAATTATTAACACATGCTAGATTTGGTAGTATACTCCTCCTTAACCTCTCTGAACACCATAAATACACACCTAGAATGTGTCCCTGGAGCGTCTTTTCAGGTTTGCCTGTTAGTGCTGCCCTGTTTCATTAGCTTTAGCGCTAAAGCAGAAGCAATCAGTCAGTAGCACAGAAAACTACAGCTGGATGATGAGTAATGACATCATTATGTGCTACAAGGTAAATTGCCCTGAACCAGTGGCTTATCCATCAATATCTAATTAATTTTGCCCCCATTAGGAGCCACAGTGTGGTGTAAAAATTACAAGTAGCTTCATAAAAACACCAGGCCGGTGAGGCGTGTTGAGGGCCGAACCTTTGACCTGACCTCTGTAGGTCACCAGTTATTCATCCCACTCTTCGAATGTTTTAAATCACAATTAAAAGAACCCAAACACACTTCAGACTGCCAGAGGAATGTTCCAGGCTTGGCTCAGTCCAGCAGGCTTCCAGATGCGAATTTCAGAAATGAGGACGAGCCGGAGGCTAACCTGCAAGATCAAGCTGCTAAGCTCACCTCACACCGCTTCCTCCTCTGCTCTGGGCTGGGATGATGAAGCATGCTGTAGAAGTATGATCAGTGACAATCCTCACAGTATAAGTCTGTTTTGTTTTGTAAGACACTTCATTGTCCAATCCACTAATCTATTTCGGTTTGCGGGGAAGTTACAGTCGATCCCAACTGACTGTGGGCACAAGGATTCATCCTGTACAGGAGGCCAACCAATCACAGGGCAACAAAGAGACAGACAACCATACGCTCTCACCTATGGGCAATTTAGAGGAACCAACCAATCAACCCAAACCACAAGCTTTTTGACATGGAAATCAGGGCACCTGAACGGCACGACCCAGGGATCAAACCCAGGACCTTCTTGCTGTGAGGTATCACAGTTAAGGTGGGTGTTACTGATGCTACAGCATTAGGCCCATTACTGAAACAGGCCCAGATGAAAACAGACGAGAATGTTCCTTTGCCACTGTTTTGCGCAAGCTTGCTTTGGCATCTCAACTCAAGAAACAAGAAAAGCTTCTGCCAAAATCTTTCTTCAGAGTACGAGCATCTTCATCTCAATCGCCTGCATCGGATGCAATTGTTCAAGTTCGAGTGCTCCTGAAGACCAGTCCAAGCAAGATGAACTGGTTGAGGCAAGAGAGAATAAAGAGCGGGAAAGTTCAGTGGAAAGAGAAGAGGTGAAAGGAGATACTATCGCTGAAGCACTAATGCTAAAGCTGGATTTGGGACAGTGGGAGGAAATCAACAAGAAAATAGGGCCAAGAAAGATCCAAAAAGACTGCTAACACACTGTATCAAAGTTTGTGAGACCATATGCTGGTGTGGTTGACCCTGGGTTCCTCCTAATGCAAGACAATGCTAGACCTCATGTGGCTGGAGTGTGTCAGC
>JBBIGC010021808.1:0-12639 GCA_037576955.1 Lepidarchus adonis | reverse complement strand
TGCAATATACAGTATGAGTGCAATCACTGCAATTTACTGCTTTTTTACCATAACTTATGCTATTTATCTCATCTTACAGTTTACATTTGTAGTTTCTTTTGTTACCATTGTACTTTTGATGACTCTAAATTTCTACCTTGTATGTTTAGTACGTTTGTATTTATTTCCTATGTATTTTTATTAGTATAAAATGTATGTTTATTTTTGTCACTGTCTATTTGTTGCAGTCGCTACATAAGCAATTTCCTTAGGTACAATAAAGTTTTTCTGATTCTGATTCTGAAATGTTCATACTGGATGGACCAGATACAGTATTCTGGGAGAATACAGCATGTTAGCTGTTTTGTTGCAAGAAATTATTTCTATAATACCTTTCAGAAAGGAATGACTGATCAGAAAACTTATATAAAATTAAAACTCCTAATCATTAACTACTCTCAACTTCAATTTAACTGCCCTCACTTCTTTAGTGATACAAGTAAACTGAATGCCTGGCATACTGATAGTCAGGTTTGGCATTACCTACATATACATTAAGGTATACAAGTTTTAGCTATAGAACAATCACTGAGTGGAGGGCCATTTGACAGGGCTTGGCAGATATATTCTTCAACCCATTGTAGAACATAGGATTGATTCAGGCAACTTCATGTATGGGGTCAAAAAATTAATGACAGTGCATCTATCTGTATGTAAATTTACCAATACAGTAACAATAAAGTTTACCAAGAAAGAGGTGGCAGCTAATATAATAAGTTTGACTGGGCACTGTGTTTTTAGGTTTCCGGCCCACAGTCGAGTTTATCTTAATGCTGCACTGTGCTAGAGAGCAGAGAGGAGCTGGTTTTGGGCTGAGACAAAATATAAGCTCTGGTTCTAACGTATACACTGCTGTGATAATTCTTTGCTGTGAAACATGGCAAATACTTTTTCATATCCCTGTATGTTCTCTAATCTGATTGACAAGGAATTTAGAGAGTAATTCTATCTCATTTGAGCCCAGGAATGCCCAGCCTTTTAGTAATGAGACCCCCATGACTATCTTCTTCTGATCAGATTCTCTGAGTTCATTAGATATGTACTGTAAGCATTGAGCAAAAAAACTCAACTTTTTGCATTAAACTTCTCTGGAAATGCAAGACGGCCCTCTGGTGGTGACAAAGTATGGGTATTTACCATCGCTCTAACACTGTGTTCATGTACTTGTAGCGCCTCGTCTTTTGCCAGGGATGACTTTAAGTTGCTTAACGTTTTTTCTAGGTTCTAGGAGTAGTTTGTCTTACCAACTCATAAAAGGAGCTGACTCTGAGTAACAGTTGAGAGTTTTATTGTTGCTATCCTGGCAGATGAAAATCAGAAAAATACTATAAAAAAATATAGCTATTTTCAAAAGAAAAAAAGAGAAATGAAATGTCCTGATTGCTTGTAACTCTTAACAGCTCAAGTTCCACAGTTCCTCGTGTGAAAGTAAATTCCAAATTCAGTCCACCGTGTGTGTGGGCTGGCTTTTGTTACTCTCACTATCTCTATTTCTACCCAGGTAGGCTAGTATGTATTTGTCTTATCTGGTGTCTGCACTGATGAATTGCTTAACAGGCCAAATGTTCTCCTGGGATCGGTCCTATGGCTGGCCTCGCTGTGTCCACAATTTCCCACAGTTCCACTGGGATGGGCTCGCCATGGGTTCCACCACATTCTTTACCAAAAAAAAAAAAACAATCTACACAAATAGTGTTGAATAAATGATTCTATTCAATATATGAGACCTCATCAATTTCTTTCTTTCATTTGTTCTATTTAGTGATAACTAACGAGAACATTACTATATGTCACAGCAATTTGCATTGTAACATGGAGAATTACTTATCATACTTATGTTTATCAACCATTTTAAATCTTAATAACAAGAATCCATTGGGTTAATAACCATCCATCCATCCATCCATCCATCCATTTTCTGCGGTTATCCGGAATAAATAGCCCAGACCTCCCTCTCCCCGGTCACCACCTCCAGCTCCTCTGTGGGGACCCTGAGACGTTCCCAGGCCAGTCGAGAGATATAAGCCCTCCAGAGTGTCCTGGGTCTACTCCAGGGCCTTCTCCTAGTGGAGCATGCCTGGAACACCCTCAGAGGAAGGTGACAAGGATTGACTCCTCTCCACGCGGAGGAGCAGCGGTTCTACTCCGAGTCTCTCCTGGATAACTGAATCTCTAAGGGAGAGTCCAGCCACCCAACAGAGAAAACTCATTTCGGCCACTTGTATCTTATTTTTTCGGTCACTACCCACAGCTCTTGGCCATAGATGAGGGTAGGAATGTAGATTGACTGGTTAATTGAAAGCCTTGTCTTTCGGCTCAGCTCTCTGTTCACTACGACAGACCGCTGCAGTGCCTGCATTACTGCAGATGCCACACCAATCGATCTGTCAACCTCTTGTTCCATTCTTTTCTCACTCGTGAACAGGATCCCAAGATACTTAAACTCCTCCACTTGAGGCAGCACTATGTTCCCAACCTGGAGAGAGCATACTACCCTTTTCTGCTGGAAAACAATGACTTTGAATTTACAGGTGCTGACTCTCATCCCCGCTGCTTCACACTTGGCTGTGAACCACTCCAGTGAGAGGTCATGGCCCGTCAAAGCCAACAGAACCACGTCATCTGCGAATAACAGAGACGAGATTATGAAGTCACCGAACCTGACCCCCTCCACACCCTTGGCTGCACCTAGAAATTCTGTCATTAAAACTTATGAACAGAATCGTTGACAAAGGGCAGCCCTGGCAGAGTCCAACCTCAACAGGAAACGAGTTCGACTTAATGCCGACTATGCGGACCAGACTCCTGCTCCTTCTGTACAGAGGCTGAATGGCTCGTAGCAGCGAGCCCTGTAGCCCATACTCTTGAAGCACATCTCACTGGATATTCTGGGGGACACAGTCAAATGCCTTCTCAGAATCCACAAAACACAAACTCCCATGCCCCCTTTAGAATCCTGGCCAGTGTGTAGAGCTGGTCCAGTGTTCCATGGCTAGGACAATATCTGCATTATTCCTCTTGAATCCGAGATTTGACAATTGACCGGACACCACCCCAGTTTGCCAATCCAGAGGTACTGCCCCCAATGTCCATGTCAACCAGGACAGCCCTACAATATCCAGAGCCTTGAGAAACCCAGGGTGGACTTCATCCATCCCCAGGGTCCAGCCACCTCAAAGACCTCTGGACCAGAAATAGCCGTCCTTCCCTCAGTGCACTTCTGCTCTGCTTCTTCTGGAGAAGACATGTTGGTGGGATTGAAAAGATACTCAAAGTGTTCCTTCCACCAATCAATCATGTCTCCAGTTGAGGTCAGCAGGGCCCCATCTCCACTATACACAGTGTTGGTGGAGCATCGTTTCCCCCTCCTGAGACACTTGAAGGTTTGCCAGAACCTTGTCTGTGCTGACCGAAAGATATTTTGCATGGCCTCCCCGAACTCCCTTAACGCCTGATTTTTTTGCCTCAGCAACAGCCGAAGCTGCCACACTCTTGGCCCGCCGGTACTCCGAAGCTGCCTCAGGAGTCCCACTGGTCAGCCAGACCCGATAGGACTTCTTCTTCAACTTGATGGCATGTGCACCATCGAGTTCGTAGATTGCCGCCACGAGAGGCACTGACAACCTTGCGGCCACAGCTCCATTCTGCCGCTTCGACAATGGAGGCTCTGAACACGGTCCATTCAGACTCAATGTCCTCCGCCTCCCTCAGGACATGATTGAAGTTCTGCTGGAGGTGGCAGTTAAAAATCTTTCTGGTTCTTCTGCCAGACGTTCCCAGCATAAGCACAAACAACAGACAGAGCCCTTCAGCCAAACTGTAAGCGCAGAGAAGCAACCCTCTCACCCCGTGGGAAGAACCCCAACATAGAGGCACACTCCTGCTCGACGCCTTTCACCCACAGCAACTCCAGAGTGGCACAAAGTCCAACCTCTCTCAAGAGGAGTGGTTCCAAAACCCACACTGTGTGTAAAGGTGAGCCAGACTATATCTAGCTGGTACCTCTCAACCGCCCCCGCACCAGTTCAGGCTCCTTACCTGCCAGAGAGGTAATATTCCATGTCCCATGAGCCAGTTTCAGTAGCCGAGGCTCGGTACACCACGTCCTAATAAAGAAACAGCTTATCATTACTGGTTTGGGACAATAACCCCATTTGTTTTATTACATTTTTTTTATTTTTTTTTTTTTTATTTGTCCTGTCCTGACAGTTTGGTGAACAGTTCAGGTGCCTGTAGTGTCAGTGCAGTTTTGCTCTACAAGAAGGGGAATCTAAAATGTTCTTCCTAAAGTAGCGAGAGTTTTAGTTGTTCCCCCTTTTGTCAAATAAACTTTATTAATAAATCTCCAGCAACAGAGTGGACAGGCAGAGAAAGACACATCAAACAGAGACAAACACATAACAGAGACAAACCAACAGCAAAAGAGAAAAGAGAGAGAGAAAGAAATAATAATTAACCCTTATAGTCCCACAAGTGGAAAATTTATTCTCTGCATTTAACCCATCACACGTGGAGCAGTGGGCTGCCGTCAACAGAGGCGTCCGGGGAGCAGTACCTTGCTCAAGGGTTCCTCAGTGGTGTCTGGGCTGGGACTTGAACTGGCGACCTTTGGATCCCAGGGGCAATGTCCTAACCACTAAGCCACCACTGCCCTTCGAAACAATGGGGGGAGACAAGTAGAACAGCAGAGAGTATGTATCATGGCTAGACAATATCAACATTAGTAACAAAAACAATGGCAACACATCTCTGTACATTTGTAATAATTAATTATTATAATAGTATGATGATTCCATCTATGAAGACTTCCCTAGTCGCCTTATGTGAATCCGCCAGTGTGTGACTGTTGATGTGATCTGTTTTGTAACTCGGAATCACTGTGAGTGGTGGTAGCCGATGCGGTGCTGCAAGATGCAGGGGGGACAGACGGACAGCACCCCCCTCCCCACGTAAGGTCCCATAGTTGGGCCTCACCAAGATAGCTACTTCTGACCCTAGGGGAAGCCACAAGGGACAAAGGGGACGATTGCCCCCAAACAAGGGGGCCCGCAGAGGGGGGGGTGCAGCAAGACCCAGCCCTGCCCACAACCCACACCAGTGCAGGGCAGGCCCAGAGTCAAGGGCCGCGATCTCACCCCAGGGGAGCTCTGCCACACCCCGGAAGGTCCAAGGCCCAGCCGCCCAATCCACAAGAACTGCTGTGCGTTGCTGACCTACAGCAGACAAGAGCTTCTGGACATTCAAACTCATAACTGCGACAGTTTTATCGCCAATCTCCAACTCATCCCAGAGATCTCCAGAACACAGGAGGCTGCCCACTCTCCCCGGCTGGGTGGAAGTGCACGAAGGCGGCGCCAGAAACATAAACAAAGGCGAGGTAGGCGCGGAGGGCTACGAGCTAAGCTAAAGCTAACACCATAACGGCCACCTTTACCCAGCATTTTCCTTGCCAATGTCTGTTCTCTGGCAAACAAAATGGATGAGATACGGCTCTCCATCACCAACAACAGACGGATTATGGACTCAAACGTCATGATTTTTGCTGAAACATGGTTAAACAACAACAGCTGCCCGGACAATACTATTACATACTAATACATTTAGAAACCTGAGTACACATCCCTGGCCAAACAAACCGGCTGCTGATCCTACTCAGGGTCTTGTGAAAAGCCATATGACCCGCCCATGGAATTGAATGGCCCAATTCCATAACCTTGAACCTATACTGCAGTGGGAGTGCTACTGCTTCACACTTCCACTTTTTCTGATACAAGATGCCTCCTTTAACTGTTCCTCTCATTCCAAGGATGCTACTCTGTGTTCCACACACAAACATGTAATCACACATGTACAGACCCCAGACTCCAACCAGATTTTATAGACCCATCAGTGCTGAATCCAAAGCTACAGCCTTAACTACAATATCCAGAACATTGTGATATAATGATTAGCAACTGTTTGTTTCTGTTCAGCACTTCCTGGTGGAATATTTACACCAGACTGGCATTAACGTGACATTCATTCACAATTACATGTTTATGTTTCCAGAGAGCAAGATCAGAATCCAGCAGCTCGAGACAAAAATAAAACAGACCTGTGGACGTGAACGTAAGAAATATTTTCCTTCATAAATATTAAAATGAAAAGCAGCAACATATGTACACAGCAGCTGTGAGAAATGTCTTAACATTACCAAACTGTTCTGATGTAGCTCTGAATGTAGATGAAGGTTGTTGTGCTGACGGCTGGAAGTACTTCAGTGGGAAGTGCTACTACTTCTCTACTGATATGAAGACCTGGACTGACAGCAGAGATGCTTGTGTGGCTGCAGGAGGACACTTGGTGATTGTTGACAGTACAAAGGAGCAGGTATGATGTTCAGATATAATGTGTCACTAATAACACTCTAATATTTTGAACCAAGATAAAGTTTTGCTCTTAGCAGTTCTATCTTAAATTATAGATAATGTTAAGGTTTATAGGATGATATGTATTTTAATCCATAAATTCCTATACAGTTTCTACTCTGACACCTTCTCAGGCTGCCTTCTCAGTCTTTTGGAAAAAGGGGTAAACCTTTCTACCTACAGCGGAAAGGAAAGTTGCTAATGAACTAATATTTTGTCTAAATAATGGTTTTTCACACAAAGAATGAGTCAGAAGAGTATTTTGATATTAAAAACAAAATAATCTTTTCTCACAGTTTCTCAGCAGTTACATTTAAGCTTGAACAACCCTGTTATACAGAAGTGTCAACAAATCAGCCCAGCCACCTCGCTAGCTATTTGGGGCAATCAAAAGTCCTATGTGTTTTTTCCAGGAAGTTATAAATGGTGGCTCTTCTCTCCTCAGTGTCCTCCTTAGAGTTTAGACAAGCTGCTTTTCACATCTGAAGGTGGTGTTTGGCTGGAGCTGAGGACAATGCATTCTCACTTTCCTCCAACACCCCCTCTTGGCAGTACAAAGTATTGTTTACATTGGTGTTAGCATTGGTGTTAGTGTTGGCGATAACTTCTTTGTCCTCTGGAATATCCTGGGTTTTTCTGTACCTAAATTATGATCATGAAATGAAACATATTGCAATAGCATTTGTCATGCATCATCTTGGGGATATCTGTTTCCCCCATTACAGATTAGCATAACATCTACATTGTCTCTGTTCCTTTCATTAACATTTATTTGGAATAAATTATCTCCCCATTAACATTATTAACATTTGCATCTTATTTTTATAAACATTCTGAGAGTGGTATTTGTGAGTTTTCTTTATAATCTATATTATCAATATCTGATACTTCACTTCCTAGAATGAAATGGTTAGAATGGTTGAGTTTTAGTAATTACTAATGTCTCCATTTAGTAAGGAGTTTCTCTAGGAGTTCAAGTCCTGGTTTAAACTCCATGTTGGTACCTCTCTGGGTTTGCAGTGGGTTGCCCCATTCTGCTACCCTCCACGACTCTGGTTAGAGAAAGTGAAAGTGCCCAGTATGGTACCTTGCTCAAGGACTGGAAAACCTGCAATTTTCAGATCCCAGGGGCAAAGTCCTTACCACTAGGCCACCACTGCTCCAAGTGAGGGGACTCCTTTAATCCGTGACCAATGAAAATGCATTTCTTGCGTATTCCTAGGCCTACGTGAGTACTTATAGCAACTTAACCCAGGAACAAATTCTGTTAGTGTCATTTTATAGCTGGAGGTAATTGTTTCCAACTTTTTAGGGATACACCCCCTTTTCATTCTAGCCTCCCATTCTGTGAACACTTATATATGTCTCAATAGCTATATTCATTAGATTGTTAAGTGCCTTGGCCACTACTCTGCTTCCTAAGTCACTCATGGATAAGCAGAGATTCGGAAAACAAACCATACTTTAAATAATTAATCATGTATTTAGCCTTGAATATTTGCCTCCATCCTATATTATAGTTGAGCATAATCAGCCTAAAACTTCCTTTTTTGAGCACACCTAGCCCATCTAACTGGTGGTCCCCAAACTTTTTTGTGCTAAGGAACAGTTTAATGTCAAACAATATTTCACGGATTGGTCTTTAAGGTGTCGCGGATAAATTCAACAAAAAATAAAATAATACGACCAACACGAAAACTGTAGCATTTTGTAAATAAAATAGTGAACGTAAATTCAGTGTGTAATTACGTACCTGTATTAGCAGCGTACTTCTGAAATGTGTCAAAAACCTTGAGAGGACCATCCTCCTCTTTGCCCCCTAAAGCTCTGGTCACTATGATAACGCATAAACGTTCCTTTCAAAATAAGTTTTCTGTGCTGTTTTGGCAATCTCACAGTATTCTACTATGACATTTATCCAGAATACCAGCAAAGTTGATGTCTCGAACATACTTAGATGCTACGGACTGAGGTCGCATTAAAAAATATATATTGTTTTATATGGCCCGGTACAAAATGCTCCATGGCCTGGTACCAGTCCGCGGCAAGGCGATTGGGGATCACTGATCCAACTGGTAAAAAAAAGCATCAATAAACACTATTTCAGTGCCTATGAGGCTTAAAAACTAAACAATAAGACTCTAAATTACCAATAATATATTTCTGCTTTTCAAAATGTTAATTTAACAGTAGGCAAACTCATTGTGTCTACTTTTCCATAGAAAGGGTGCTAATGTAATGTGTGTACATATAACGTTTTTATACCTTTCACTACTTTCGTACTCTTCTATGCACTCTATTGCATGTTTCCAGTCACTAAAACCATAGCAAAAGCAGGACTGACAACTTCAAAAAGATCCAGTCTAATCGGATGTGGTGGAGAATACATTGAAACAGACTCACTATTTACAAGCTTTGTAAGTGTGTGAAGTGAAATTTTCTAGAAAAAAAACAAAAAAACATTTCTGATGTTTGTGTTTTGACATCAGAATCATCTTTCCCCACTGAGCAGGTTCAGTACACAGAGGTTTATAGTAGGCCCCCACTTCTCCAGTGCTATCAGCCTCAGGACTGGTTCCCCACACGGCTGTGTGCTAAGTCCCCTGCTCTATATCCTATGCTCCCATGAGTAGAGAATCTACGCCCACCACAGCAACATCATTGTTAAGTTTGCTGATGACCTCACAGTTGTAGGGCTCATCTAAGGGGAGGATGAGTCCATCTACAGGGATAAGGTGGTTGGTTGGTTTTCCAGCTGCACAGTAGCATATAGAAAGGAGCTCCATGGGGTCATATGGGTTACCCAGCAGATAGTCAGGTGCCCCCTTCCTTCACTTGAAGACCTGCATCATCCTCGTTGTCTCAAAAATGCCTTGAAGATTCTACATGATCCATCACACCCTGGTCACAAACTGTTTGAATGCCTACCTTCAGGAGGAGGCTTCAGGTCCATAAAGACAAAGACTTACAGAACTCAAAACAGTTCCTAACCTTTAGCCATTACCATGCTTAATACTAAATAGTTCATCATTTAAAATAGTATAATCAGAACATATATTAACATTTATATATACTTTATACTCTTGCACTGTGAAAACTGCACCTTAATGTTGTTGTACAGCTGCTACAATGATAATAAAGAGATTTAGATCACATTTACATCTACATCACTGGTTGCCCGACTTGGTTGCTCTGAAGCCTTTGTAATCAATTATATTAAGTACCCTTCTTATGTTGAGTTTTTCATATTTACCGAAACTTGTCACTGTGTCCTGACAGTAGTTGAAGACAGATGCACAACAAAGTTTTTGTTTTGTAAACACTGTTGGGGGTTTCCTATAGGTTTTTTGGGTGCTGATCACGAATATCACATCAAAATACCCACCATGTACCAAATCAGAGAAATGTTTAGTATTGTCATTATTTTTTCTTATATTTGTAAGTGACTTATTAACAATGGTTTGTGTAGCCTGGGCATGTCCAGGAATTAAATCAGGTCAGTTTGGAAGCTGTTCTGTGGAACATGACAACTTGGGCATGCCGAAACCACCAGGGAATTGGACCTTAGACAAACCAGATGAAGAAACTGCAATGCAGGGTACTAAAAGTGACATTAAACCAGATTTTCAACTGTGCTCATCATGTGGTCCACATCTGATAACACAGTATGAATTTAACGATTTGGTCAGATATCTGGGTCTGACAAAAGCAAAAACTGAGCTGCTGGGTTCAAGACTGCAGGAAAATGTTTGCTATCACCAGGTATGAGCTTTTCTGTTTTTCTGTTGTGACATTGAAGGATTGTTCTCGGCAGGTACAACTGGAATATCTGTCGAGATCTTAAAGTTGTTGCTCTGTTACTAGGACTGCAGCTCGGCTATACAAAGTACTGTTGTTTCATCTGAAAATGGGAAAAAAATGCAATTAACAAGGAAGGGGAGTTTTTTTTTTGTTATTTAAGACAAATGTTCCCAGGAATAACTAATGAAAAGATCAAAGAGGGCATTTTTGATGGCCCCCAGATCATCAAAATTATGAGTTATGAGTGACAGCTAAAGAGCTGTAAGTTGGGCCAGAAAAAATTGCCTGGAAAGCCTTCAAATAAGTTTTTGGGCCAATTACAGAGCCCTAAACTAGATTCAGTTGGCAGACAAACTTTTCAAAGCATACAAGACAATGAAGTGCAACATGTCACTCAAGTTTCATTTCCTCCACTAACACTTGGACGTCTTTCAAACAAGTCTGTTTTATTTTCAACTAGTAAAAGAGAAATAAGTTATCTGAGCCACTAACCTTCTCAACTCTGAATATCTAAACAACTTACCATCATGCAGTATGTTTTTGGTTGTAGAATTTCTTAAAGGAATCAAAGCCTGAAGCTGGTGAACAGAGATACTGGGTCGGTCTGACTGATGCTGTGAAGGAGGGAGACTGGCACTGGTTGGACGGAACATCACTCATTAAAACATCAGAGTAGGTTCACTTCAGCCTGTACAACATCACTGATCTGATTTCTGAGTCTGATCTACTTTCTGAGTCTGATCTACTTTCTGATTCTGCCCATCACATTTCAGCTGCTTTACATGTGTTTTATAATGACACACTGAGTGAAGAATGATGTCTTTATTTTCTTCTCTCATTGTTCAGATACTGAGCTTATTTGGAGCCTGATAACTGGAAAGGGGAGAAGAGTGAACATCCTGAAGGAGAAGATTGTGCACTCATGGTTCTAAATATGTACACATATAAATTACAGGATGCATTTTGTGATTCAGAGCAGAATAAATTAAAGCGGGTCTGTGAAGCAAAAGCTCCAAACTGAATTAAATGACAGTTATGATGTTTATGAGGAAATAGAAAGGGTCAGGTTTTGAAATAGGAATAAGGTGTGAGATTTGAATTCCAGAATGTTTAATCACAAAACAGAATCAGACATTAAACAAAACACCCAAACCTAAACCGGACATTGATACCCAAGAACCTACTTTGAACAGGACAAACACACAGATTAAATAAAATACAGAAAACAGAACACCTGGTGAGGGTGGAGACAAACAGGACATGGGACAGAAGCAAAATCACCCGACACCTGGAACTCCTCACAAACAGAAGCTCACATCAGATCAACAGCTGATCTTTCTTCTTCATCCTCTGTGTATTTATTGATTTGTTTGTACTATTGTCACATGATCCATCAGCTTTTACATCATCACTGTGTCACAGATCATGTGATCATCCATTAGCAAAAAATCCCAAAATCACAAGCTGATTTCTTTTCTTTATTAGTTTATTGATGTTTTTCTTTAAATGTGTTTGAAGTTTCCCTGTGTTATAAACCACAGTCGTGTGATTTTCTAATCAATAGAGTTTGTGTTGAAAAAGTCGACGTGTGAAGACTGGCTGAGTGTATATAAACATTGTTATTAAAATATTAAAGTATTAATAAAGCTGAAGATACTGTATATTATTATCTTTAGTCTTTTTGTCATTTTTTTTCTTCCTCCTTGCAATCTGTTCTGTTCATCTTCCACAATAGAACCTGCATGATTGTGTTGTCCAAGTTTATTATAAGATTTACAAAAGACATTTCCTTGTATATTTTTGAACTGTAATGAAAAACTCCAAGAATTATGTTGAACTTTATCTACAGCCCTTAACTTTACTGATAAATTCTCTAAATTCTGTAAATCATTTCCACAGACATTAACTCTTATGGGTGATTAATATTCATATTTATAACATTAATGAGTGAACTTTTAAAGAACTCTGCTCTGCTTGACATGATTGATCTAGTAAAGCATGTTCCTGGCCTGACTCATATCAGGAGACACAAAGCAGAAATGCAGAGTCAAAGGAGAACAAGTAAGCTTCATATTGTTGGTGACATTTACAGACAGTTTTCATATTTAGAACTGATTAAAAGACGACCATGGTGTCATTTATCTAACATTATTAATCTGAACATGTACCTGGGCTTTGACTCGTGAATTAATCAATTAATACATTTTATTTATACCTGCACAACATTCTAATAGATGAATGGGAACAATCAAGACCTTTGGCCACTCTCTGTGGTAGATTTCCCACTTGAAGTTCGGTTCTCTCTGGTTGAGACCATATTGTAGTGACTGGAGCAGCACCCATTGGTTCTGAGCGGGTGTATGCAAATGGGCTGATGGAGATGTGTGTGTGT